>JBBGZY010003819.1:0-95808 GCA_037952925.1 Lithobates clamitans
CTCATCTCCTTCCTCTCTTCTCTTTCTCTCTCTGTATTCTAGACTCATCTCCATCCTCTCTTCTCTTCTCTCTCTGTATTCTAGACTCATCTCCATCCTCTCTTCTCTTCCCTCTCTCTGTATTCTAGACTCATCTCCATCCGCTCTTCTCTTCCTCTCTCTGTATTCTAGACTCATCTCCCATCCCTCTCTTCTCTCTCCTGTATTCTAGACTCATCTCCATCCTCTCTTCTCTTTCCCCTCTCTGTATTCTAGACTCATCTCCATCCTCTCTTCTCTTCCCTCTCTCTGTATTCTAGACTCATCTCCATCCTCTCTCTTCTCTCTCTGTATTCTAGACTCATCTCCATCCGCTCTTCTCTTCCCTCTCTCTGTATTCTAGACTCATCTCCATCCTCTCTTCTCTCTCTCTCTGTATTCTAGACTCATCTCCATCCTCTCTTCTCTCTGTATTCTAGACTCATCTCCATCCTCTCTTCTCTTCCCTCTCTCTGTATTCTAGACTCATCTCCATCCTCTCTTCTCTTCCCTCTCTGTATTCTAGACTCATCTCCATCCGCTCTTCTCTTCCCTCTCTCTGTATTCTAGACTCATCTCCATCCTCTCTTCTTCTCTTCCCTCTCTCTGTATTCTAGACTCATCTCCATCCTCTCTTCTCTTCCCTCTCTCTGTATTCTAGACTCATCTCCTCCTCTCTTCTCTCTCTCTCTGTATTCTAGACTCATCTCCATCCTCTCTTCTCTTCCCTCTCTCTGTATTCTAGACTCATCTCCATCCGCTCTTCTCTTCCCTCTCTCTGTATTCTAGACTCATCTCCATCCTCTCTTCTCTTCCTCTCTCTGTATTCTAGACTCATCTCCATCCTCTCTTCTCTTCCTCTCTCTGTATTCTAGACTCATCTCCCATCCTCTCTTCTCTTCCCTCTCTGTATTCTAGACTCATCTCCATCCGCTCTTCTCTTCCCTTCTCTGTATTCTAGACTCATCTCCATCCTCTCTTCTCTTCCCTCTCTCTGTATTCTAGACTCATCTCCATCCTCTCTTCTCTTCCCTCTCTCTGTATTCTAGACTCATCTCCATCCTCTCTTCTCTTCCTCTCTCTGTATTCTAGACTCATCTCCATCCTCTCTTCTCTTCCCTCTCTCTGTATTCTAGACTCATCTCCATCCTCTCTTCTCTTCCTCTCTCTGTATTCTAGACTCATCTCCATCCGCTCTTCTCTTCCCTCTCTCTGTATTCTAGACTCATCTCCATCCTCTCTTCTCTTCCTCTCTCTCTGTATTCTAGACTCATCTCCATCCTCTTCTTCTCTTCCTCTCTCTGTATTCTAGACTCATCTCCATCCGCTCTTCTCTCTCTCTCTGTATTCTAGACTCATCTCCATCCTCTCTTCTCTTCCCTTCTCTGTATTCTAGACTCATCTCCATCCTCTCTTCTCTTCTCTCTCTGTATTCTAGACTCATCTCCATCCTCTCCTTCTCTTCCCTCTCTCTGTATTCTAGACTCATCTCCATCCTCTCTTCCTCTTCCCTCTCTCTGTATTCTAGACTCATCTCCATCCGCTCTTCTCTTCCCTCTCTGTATTCTAGACTCATCTCCATCCGCTCTTCTCTTCCCTTCTCTCTGTATTCTAGACTCATCTCCATCCTCTCTTCTCTTCCCTCTCTCTGTATTCTAGACTCATCTCCATCCTCTCTTCTCTTCCTCTCTCTGTATTCTAGACTCATCTCCATCCTCTCTTCTCTTCCCTCTCTCTGTATTCTAGACTCATCTCCATCCTCTCTTCTCTTCCTCTCTCTGTATTCTAGACTCATCTCCATCCGCTCTTCTCTTCCTCTCTCTGTATTCTAGACTCATCTCCATCCTCTCTTCTCTTCCTCTCTCTGTATTCTAGACTCATCTCCATCCTCTCTTCTCTTCCCTCTCTGTATTCTAGACTCATCTCCGTCCTCTTCTTCTCTCTGTATTCTAGACTCTCATCTCATCCTCCCTCTTCCCTTCCCTCTCTCTGTATTCTAGACTCATCTCCATCCGCTCTTCTCTTCCTCTCTCTGTATTCTAGACTCATCTCCATCCGCTCTTCTCTTCCTCTCTCTGTATTCTAGACTCATCTCCATCCTCTCTTCTCTTCCCTCTCTGTATTCTAGACTCATCTCCATCCGCTCTTCTCTCTGTATTCTAGACTCATCTCCATCCTCTCTTCTCTTCCTCTCTCTGTATTCTAGACTCATCTCCATCCTCTCTTCTCTTCCCTCTCTCTGTATTCTAGACTCATCTCCATCCGCTCTTCTCTGTATTCTAGACTCATCTCCATCCTCTCTTCTCTCTCTCTCTGTATTCTAGACTCATCTCCATCCGTCCTCTCTTCTCTCTGTATTCTAGACTCATCTCCATCCTCTCTTCTCTTCCCTCTCTCTGTATTCTAGACTCATCTCCATCCGCTCTTCTCTTCCTCTCTGTATTCTAGACTCATCTCCATCCGCTCTTCTCTTCCCTCTCTGTATTCTAGACTCATCTCCATCCTCTCTTCTCTTCCCTTCTCTGTATTCTAGACTCATCTCCATCCTCTCTTCTCTCTCTCTGTATTCTAGACTCATCTCCATCCTCTCTTCTCTTCCCTCTCTCTGTATTCTAGACTCATCTCCATCCTCTCTTCTCTTCCCTCTCTCTGTATTCTAGACTCATCTCCATCCTCTCTTCTCTTCCCTCTCTCTGTATTCTAGACTCATCTCCATCCTCTCTTCTCTTCCCTCTCTCTGTATTCTAGACTCATCTCCATCCGCTCTTCTCTTCCCTCTCTCTGTATTCTAGACTCATCTCCATCCTCTCTTCTCTTCCCTCTCTCTGTATTCTAGACTCATCTCCATCCTCTTCTCTTCTCTCTCTCTGTATTCTAGACTCATCTCCATCCGCTCTTCTCTTCCCTCTCTCTGTATTCTAGACTCATCTCCATCCTCTCTTCTCTCTCTCTCTGTATTCTAGACTCATCTCCATCCTCTCTTCTCTTCCCTCTCTCTGTATTCTAGACTCATCTCCATCCTCTCTTCTCTCTGTATTCTAGACTCATCTCCATCCGCTCTTCTCTTCCCTCTTTCTGTATTCTAGACTCATCTCCATCCTCTCTTCTCTTCCTCTCTCTGTATTCTAGACTCATCTCCATCCCTCTTCTCTTCTCTCTCTGTATTCTAGACTCATCTCCATCCTCTCTTCTCTTCCCTCTCTCTGTATTCTAGACTCATCTCCATCCGCTCTTCTCTTCCCTCTCTCTGTATTCTAGACTCATCTCCATCCTCTCTTCTCTTCCTCTCTGTATTCTAGACTCATCTCCATCCCTTCTCTTCCCTCTCTCTGTATTCTAGACTCATCTCCATCCTCTCTTCTCTTCCTCTCTCTGTATTCTAGACTCATCTCCATCCTCTCTTCTCTTCCCTCTCTCTGTATTCTAGACTCATCTCCATCCGCTCTTCTCTTCTCTCTCTGTATTCTAGACTCATCTCCATCCTCTCTTCTCTTCCCTCTCTGTATTCTAGACTCATCTCCTCCTCTCTTCTCTCTGTATTCTAGACTCATCTCCATCCTCTCTTCTCTTCCTCTCTCTGTATTCTAGACTCATCTCCATCCGCTCTTCTCTTCCCTCTCTCTGTATTCTAGACTCATCTCCATCCTCTCTTCTCTTCCCTCTCTCGTATTCTAGACTCATCTCCATCCTCTCTTCTCTTCTCTCTCTCTGTATTCTAGACTCATCTCCATCCGCTCTTCTCTTCCCTCTCTCTGTATTCTAGACTCATCTCCATCCGCTCTTCTCTTCTCTCTCTTGTATTCTAGACTCATCTCCATCCGCTCTTCTCTTCCTCTCTCTGTATTCTAGACTCATCTCCATCCGCTCTTCTCTTCCTCTCTCTGTATTCTAGACTCATCTCCATCCGCTCTTCTCTTCCCTCTCTCTGTATTCTAGACTCATCTCCATCCGCTCTTCTCTCTCTGTATTCTAGACTCATCTCCATCCTCTCTTCTCTTCCCTCTCTCTGTATTCTAGACTCATCTCCATCCGCTCTTCTCTTCCCTCTCTCTGTATTCTAGACTCATCTCCATCCGCTCTTCTCTTCCCTCTCTGTATTCTAGACTCATCTCCATCCGCTCTTCTCTTCCTTCTCTCTGTATTCTAGACTCATCTCCATCCGCTCTTCTCTCTGTATTCTAGACTCATCTCCATCCGCTCTTCTCTTCCTCTCTCTGTATTCTAGACTCATCTCCATCCGCTCTTCTCTTCCCTCTCTCTGTATTCTAGACTCATCTCCATCCGCTCTTCTCTTCCCTCTCTGTATTCTAGACTCATCTCCATCCGCTCTTCTCTCTGTATTCTAGACTCATCTCCATCCTCTCTTCTCTCTCTCTCTGTATTCTAGACTCATCTCCATCCGCTCTTCTCTTCCTCTCTCTGTATTCTAGACTCATCTCCATCCGCTCTTCTCTTCTCTCCTGTATTCTAGACTCATCTCCCTCCTCTCTTCTCTCTGTATTCTAGACTCATCTCCATCCGCCTCTTCTCTCTGTATTCTAGACTCATCTCCGTCCTCTCTTCTCTCTGTATTCTAGACTCATCTCCATCCGCTCTTCTCTCTGTATTCTAGACTCATCTCCATCCTCTCTTCTCTCTCTCTCTGTATTCTAGACTCATCTCCATCCGCTCTTCTCTCTCTGTATTCTAGACTCATCTCCATCCTCTCTTCTCTTCCCTCTCTCTGTATTCTAGACTCATCTCCATCCTCTCTTCTCTTCCCTCTCTCTGTATTCTAGACTCATCTCCATCCTCTCTTCTCTCTCTCTCTGTATTCTAGACTCATCTCCGTCCTCTCTTCTCTCTGTATTCTAGACTCATCTCCATCCTCTCTTCTCTCTCTCTCTGTATTCTAGACTCATCTCCGTCCTCTCTTCTCTCTGTATTCTAGACTCATCTCCATCCTCTCTTCTCTTCCCTCTCTCTGTATTCCAGACTCATCTCCATCCGCTCTTCTCTTCCCTCTCTGTATTCTAGACTCATCTCCATCCGCTCTTCTCTTCCCTCTCTGTATTCTAGACTCATCTCCATCCTCTCTTCTCCTCCCTCTCTCTGTATTCTAGACTCATCTCCATCCGCTCTTCTCTTCCCTCTCTGTATTCTAGACTCATCTCCATCCTCTCTTCTCTTCCCTCTCTGTATTCTAGACTCATCTCCATCCTCTCTTCTCTTCCCTCTCTCTGTATTCTAGACTCATCTCCATCCTCTCTTCTCTTCCCTCTCTCTGTATTCTAGACTCATCTCCATCCGCTCTTCTCTTCCCTCTCTCTGTATTCTAGACTCATCTCCATCCTCTCTTCTCTTCCCTCTCTCTGTATTCTAGACTCATCTCCATCCTCTCTTCTCTTCCCTCTCTCTGTATTCTAGACTCATCTCCATCCGCTCTTCTCTTCCCTCTCTCTGTATTCTAGACTCATCTCCATCCTCTCTTCTCTTCCCTCTCTCTGTATTCTAGACTCATCTCCATCCTCTCTTCTCTTCCCTCTCTCTGTATTCTAGACTCATCTCCATCCTCTCTTCTCTTCCTCTCTCTGTATTCTAGACTCATCTCCATCCGCTCCTCTCTGTATTCTAGACTCATCTCCATCCGCTCTTCTCTTCACTCTCTCTGTATTCTAGACTCATCTCCGTCCGCTCTTCTCTTCCCTCTCTCTGTATTCCAGACTCATCTCCATCCGCTCTTCTCTCTCTCTCTGTATTCTAGACTCATCTCCATCCGCTCTTCTCTTCCCTCTCTCTGTATTCTAGACTCATCTCCATCCTCTCTTCTCTTCCCTCTCTCTGTATTCTAGACTCATCTCCATCCTCTCTTCTCTTCCCTCTCTCTGTATTCTAGACTCATCTCCATCCTCTCTTCTCTTCCCTCTCTCTGTATTCTAGACTCATCTCCATCCGCTCCTCTCTGTATTCTAGACTCATCTCCATCCGCTCTTCTCTTCACTCTCTCTGTATTCTAGACTCATCTCCGTCCTCTCTTCTCTCTCTCTCTGTATTCTAGACTCATCTCCGTCCTCTCTTCTCTCTGTATTCTAGACTCATCTCCATCCTCTCTTCTCTTCCCTCTCTCTGTATTCCAGACTCATCTCCATCCGCTCTTCTCTTCCCTCTCTGTATTCTAGACTCATCTCCATCCGCTCTTCTCTTCCCTCTCTGTATTCTAGACTCATCTCCATCCTCTCTTCTCTTCCCTCTCTGTATTCTAGACTCATCTCCATCCGCTCTTCTCTTCCCTCTCTCTGTATTCTAGACTCATCTCCATCCTCTCTTCTCTTCCTTCTCTCTGTATTCTAGACTCATCTCCATCCTCTCTTCTCTTCCCTCTCTCTGTATTCTAGACTCATCTCCATCCTCTCTTCTCTTCCCTCTCTGTATTCTAGACTCATCTCCATCCTCTCTTCTCTTCCCTCTCTCTGTATTCTAGACTCATCTCCATCCTCTCTTCTCTTCCCTCTCTGTATTCTAGACTCATCTCCATCCTCTCTTCTCTTCCCTCTCTCTGTATTCTAGACTCATCTCCATCCGCTCTTCTCTTCCCTCTCTCTGTATTCTAGACTCATCTCCATCCTCTCTTCTCTTCCCTCTCTCTGTATTCTAGACTCATCTCCATCCGCTCCTCTCTGTATTCTAGACTCATCTCCATCCGCTCTTCTCTTCACTCTCTCTGTATTCTAGACTCATCTCCGTCCTCTCTTCTCTCTCTCTCTGTATTCTAGACTCATCTCCATCCTCTCTTCTCTTCCCTCTCTGTATTCTAGACTCATCTCCATCCTCTCTTCTCTTCCCTCTCTCTGTATTCTAGACTCATCTCCATCCGCTCTTCTCTTCCCTCTCTCTGTATTCTAGACTCATCTCCATCCTCTCTTCTCTTCCCTCTCTCTGTATTCTAGACTCATCTCCATCCGCTCCTCTCTGTATTCTAGACTCATCTCCATCCGCTCTTCTCTTCACTCTCTCTGTATTCTAGACTCATCTCCGTCCTCTCTTCTCTCTCTCTCTGTATTCTAGACTCATCTCCGTCCTCTCTTCTCTCTGTATTCTAGACTCATCTCCATCCGCTCTTCTCTTCCCTCTCTCTGTATTCCAGACTCATCTCCATCCGCTCTTCTCTCTCTCTCTGTATTCTAGACTCATCTCCGTCCGCTCTTCTCTTCCCTCTCTCTGTATTCCAGACTCATCTCCATCCGCTCTTCTCTCTCTCTCTGTATTCTAGACTCATCTCCATCCGCTCTTCTCTTCCCTCTCTCTGTATTCTAGACTCATCTCCATCCTCTCTTCTCTTCCCTCTCTCTGTATTCTAGACTCATCTCCATCCTCTCTTCTCTTCCCTCTCTCTGTATTCTAGACTCATCTCCATCCTCTCTTCTCTTCCCTCTCTCTGTATTCTAGACTCATCTCCATCCGCTCCTCTCTGTATTCTAGACTCATCTCCATCCGCTCTTCTCTTCACTCTCTCTGTATTCTAGACTCATCTCCGTCCTCTCTTCTCTCTGTATTCTAGACTCATCTCCATCCTCTCTTCTCTTCCCTCTCTCTGTATTCCAGACTCATCTCCATCCGCTCTTCTCTTCCCTCTCTGTATTCTAGACTCATCTCCATCCGCTCTTCTCTTCCCTCTCTGTATTCTAGACTCATCTCCATCCTCTCTTCTCTTCCCTCTCTGTATTCTAGACTCATCTCCATCCTCTCTTCTCTTCCCTCTCTCTGTATTCTAGACTCATCTCCATCCTCTCTTCTCTTCCCTCTCTGTATTCTAGACTCATCTCCATCCTCTCTTCTCTTCCCTCTCTCTGTATTCTAGACTCATCTCCATCCTCTCTTCTCTTCCCTCTCTCTGTATTCCAGACTCATCTCCATCCGCTCTTCTCTTCCCTCTCTGTATTCTAGACTCATCTCCATCCGCTCTTCTCTTCCCTCTCTGTATTCTAGACTCATCTCCATCCTCTCTTCTCTTCCCTCTCTGTATTCTAGACTCATCTCCATCCTCTCTTCTCTTCCCTCTCTCTGTATTCTAGACTCATCTCCATCCTCTCTTCTCTTCCCTCTCTCTGTATTCTAGACTCATCTCCATCCTCTCTTCTCTTCCCTCTCTCTGTATTCTAGACTCATCTCCATCCGCTCCTCTCTGTATTCTAGACTCATCTCCATCCGCTCTTCTCTTCACTCTCTCTGTATTCTAGACTCATCTCCGTCCTCTCTTCTCTCTGTATTCTAGACTCATCTCCATCCTCTCTTCTCTCTCTCTCTGTATTCTAGACTCATCTCCGTCCTCTCTTCTCTCTGTATTCTAGACTCATCTCCATCCGCTCTTCTCTTCCCTCTCTCTGTATTCTAGACTCATCTCCATCCGCTCTTCTCTCTCTCTCTGTATTCTAGACTCATCTCCATCCTCTCTTCTCTTCCCTCTCTCTGTATTCTAGACTCATCTCCATCCTCTCTTCTCTTCCCTCTCTCTGTATTCTAGACTCATCTCCATCCTCTCTTCTCTTCCCTCTCTCTGTATTCCAGACTCATCTCCATCCGCTCTTCTCTTCCCTCTCTCTGTATTCTAGACTCATCTCCATCCGCTCTTCTCTCTCTCTCTGTATTCTAGACTCATCTCCGTCCTCTCTTCTCTCTGTATTCTAGACTCATCTCCATCCTCTCTTCTCTTCCCTCTCTCTGTATTCCAGACTCATCTCCATCCTCTCTTCTCTTCCCTCTCTGTATTCTAGACTCATCTCCATCCGCTCTTCTCTTCCCTCTCTCTGTATTCTAGACTCATCTCCATCCGCTCTTCTCTTCCCTCTCTGTATTCTAGACTCATCTCCATCCTCTCTTCTCTTCCCTCTCTGTATTCTAGACTCATCTCCATCCTCTCTTCTCTTCCCTCTCTCTGTATTCTAGACTCATCTCCATCCTCTCTTCTCTTCCCTCTCTCTGTATTCTAGACTCATCTCCATCCTCTCTTCTCTTCCCTCTCTCTGTATTCTAGACTCATCTCCATCCGCTCTTCTCTTCCCTCTCTGTATTCTAGACTCATCTCCATCCTCTCTTCTCTTCCCTCTCTGTATTCTAGACTCATCTCCATCCTCTCTTCTCTTCCCTCTCTCTGTATTCTAGACTCATCTCCATCCTCTCTTCTCTTCCCTCTCTCTGTATTCTAGACTCATCTCCATCCTCTCTTCTCTTCCCTCTCTCTGTATTCTAGACTCATCTCCATCCGCTCTTCTCTTCCCTCTCTCTGTATTCTAGACTCATCTCCATCCGCTCTTCTCTTCCCTCTCTCTGTATTCTAGACTCATCTCCATCCTCTCTTCTCTTCCTTCTCTCTGTATTCTAGACTCATCTCCATCCGCTCTTCTCTCTGTATTCCAGACTCATCTCCATCCGCTCTTCTCTTCACTCTCTCTGTATTCTAGACTCATCTCCATCCGCTCTTCTCTTCCTTCTCTCTGTATTCTAGACTCATCTCCATCCGCTCTTCTCTCTGTATTCCAGACTCATCTCCATCCTCTCTTCTCTTCACTCTCTCTGTATTCTAGACTCATCTCCATCCTCTCTTCTCTTCCCTCTCTCTGTATTCTAGACTCATCTCCATCCTCTCTTCTCTTCCCTCTCTCTGTATTCTAGACTCATCTCCATCCTCTCTTCTCTTCCCTCTCTCTGTATTCTAGACTCCTCTCCATCCGCTCTTCTCTCTCTGTGTTCTAGACTCATCTCCATCCTCTCTTCTCTTCCCTCTCTGTATTCTAGACTCATCTCCATCTTCTCTTCTCTCTCTCTGTATTCTAGATTCATCTCCATCCTCTCTTCTCTTCCCTCTCTCTGTATTCTAGACTCATCTCCATCCGCTCCTCTCTGTATTCTAGACTCATCTCCATCCGCTCTTCTCTTCCCTCTCTCTGTATTCTAGACTCATCTCCATCCGCTCTTCTCTTCCTTCTCTCTGTATTCTAGACTCATCTCCATCCGCTCTTCTCTCTGTATTCCAGACTCATCTCCATCCTCTCTTCTCTTCACTCTCTCTGTATTCCAGACTCATCTCCATCCTCTCTTCTCTTCACTCTCTCTGTATTCTAGACTCATCTCCATCCGCTCTTCTCTTCCCTCTCTCTGTATTCTAGACTCATCTCCATCCTCTCTTCTCTTCCCTCTCTCTGTATTCTAGACTCATCTCCATCCGCTCTTCTCTTCCTTCTCTCTGTATTCTAGACTCATCTCCATCCGCTCTTCTCTCTGTATTCCAGACTCATCTCCATCCTCTCTTCTCTTCACTCTCTCTGTATTCTAGACTCATCTCCGTCCTCTCTTCTCTCTGTATTCTAGACTCATCTCCATCCTCTCTTCTCTTCCCTCTCTCTGTATTCCAGACTCATCTCCATCCGCTCTTCTCTTCCCTCTCTGTATTCTAGACTCATCTCCATCCGCTCTTCTCTTCCCTCTCTGTATTCTAGACTCATCTCCATCCTCTCTTCTCTTCCCTCTCTGTATTCTAGACTCATCTCCATCCTCTCTTCTCTTCCCTCTCTCTGTATTCTAGACTCATCTCCATCCTCTCTTCTCTTCCCTCTCTCTGTATTCTAGACTCATCTCCATCCTCTCTTCTCTTCCCTCTCTCTGTATTCTAGACTCATCTCCATCCGCTCTTCTCTTCCCTCTCTCTGTATTCTAGACTCATCTCCATCCTCTCTTCTCTTCCCTCTCTCTGTATTCTAGACTCATCTCCATCCTCTCTTCTCTTCCCTCTCTCTGTATTCTAGACTCATCTCCATCCTCTCTTCTCTTCCCTCTCTCTGTATTCTAGACTCATCTCCATCCGCTCCTCTCTGTATTCTAGACTCATCTCCATCCGCTCTTCTCTTCACTCTCTCTGTATTCTAGACTCATCTCCGTCCTCTCTTCTCTCTCTCTCTGTATTCTAGACTCATCTCCGTCCTCTCTTCTCTCTCTCTCTGTATTCTAGACTCATCTCCATCCGCTCTTCTCTTCCCTCTCTCTGTATTCTAGACTCATCTCCATCCTCTCTTCTCTTCCCTCTCTCTGTATTCTAGACTCATCTCCATCCTCTCTTCTCTTCCCTCTCTCTGTATTCTAGACTCATCTCCATCCTCTCTTCTCTCTCTCTCTCTGTATTCTAGACTCATCTCCATCCGCTCTTCTCTTCCCTCTCTGTATTCTAGACTCATCTCCATCCGCTCTTCTCTTCACTCTCTCTGTATTCTAGACTCATCTCCGTCCTCTCTTCTCTCTCTCTCTGTATTCTAGACTCATCTCCGTCCTCTCTTCTCTCTGTATTCCAGACTCATCTCCATCCGCTCTTCTCTTCCCTCTCTGTATTCTAGACTCATCTCCATCCTCTCTTCTCTTCCCTCTCTATGTATTCTAGACTCATCTCCATCCTCTCTTCTCTTCCCTCTCTCTGTATTCTAGACTCATCTCCATCCTCTCTTCTCTTCCCTCTCTGTATTCTAGACTCATCTCCATCCTCTCTTCTCTTCCCTCTCTCTGTATTCTAGACTCATCTCCATCCGCTCTTCTCTTCCCTCTCTCTGTATTCTAGACTCATCTCCATCCGCTCCTCTCTGTATTCTAGACTCATCTCCATCCGCTCTTCTCTTCCCTCTCTCTGTATTCTAGACTCATCTCCATCCTCTCTTCTCTTCCCTCTCTCTGTATTCTAGACTCATCTCCATCCTCTCTTCTCTTCCCTCTCTGTATTCTAGACTCATCTCCATCCTCTCTTCTCTTCCCTCTCTCTGTATTCTAGACTCATCTCCATCCGCTCTTCTCTTCCCTCTCTCTGTATTCTAGACTCATCTCCTCTCCTCCTCTCTGTATTCTAGACTCATCTCCATCCTCTCTTCTCTTCCCTCTCTCTGTATTCTAGACTCATCTCCATCCGCTCCTCTCTGTATTCTAGACTCATCTCCGTCCTCTCTTCTCTCTGTATTCTAGACTCATCTCCATCCTCTCTTCTCTCTCTCTCTGTATTCTAGACTCATCTCCGTCCTCTCTTCTCTCTGTATTCTAGACTCATCTCCATCCGCTCTTCTCTTCCCTCTCTCTGTATTCCAGACTCATCTCCATCCGCTCTTCTCTCTCTCTCTGTATTCTAGACTCATCTCCATCCGCTCTTCTCTTCTCTCTCTGTATTCTAGACTCATCTCCGTCCTCTCTTCTCTTCCCTCTCTCTGTATTCCAGACTCATCTCCATCCGCTCTTCTCTTCCCTTTCTCTGTATTCTAGACTCATCTCCATCCTCTCTTCTCTTCTCTCTCTGTATTCCAGACTCATCTCCATCCGCTCTTCTCTTCCCTCTCTGTATTCTAGACTCATCTCCATCCTCTCTTCTCTTCCCTCTCTCTGTATTCTAGACTCATCTCCATCCGCTCTTCTCTTCCCTCTCTGTATTCTAGACTCATCTCCATCCTCTCTTCTCTTCCCTCTCTGTATTCTAGACTCATCTCCATCCTCTCTTCTCTTCCCTCTCTCTGTATTCTAGACTCATCTCCATCCTCTCTTCTCTTCCCTCTCTCTGTATTCTAGACTCATCTCCATCCGCTCCTCTCTGTATTCTAGACTCATCTCCATCCGCTCTTCTCTTCCCTCTCTGTATTCTAGACTCATCTCCATCCGCTCTTCTCTTCCTTCTCTCTGTATTCTAGACTCATCTCCATCCGCTCTTCTCTCTGTATTCCAGACTCATCTCCATCCGCTCTTCTCTTCCCTCTCTCTGTATTCTAGACTCATCTCCATCCGCTCTTCTCTTCCTTCTCTCTGTATTCTAGACTCATCTCCATCCGCTCTTCTCTCTGTATTCTAGACTCATCTCCATCCTCTCTTCTCTTCCCTCTCTCTGTATTCTAGACTCATCTCCATCCTCTCTTCTCTTCCCTCTCTCTGTATTCTAGACTCATCTCCATCCTCTCTTCTCTTCCCTCTCTCTGTATTCTAGACTCATCTCCATCCGCTCTTCTCTCTCTGTATTCTAGACTCATCTCCATCCTCTCTTCTCTTCCCTCTCTGTATTCTAGACTCATCTCCATCCTCTCTTCTCTTCTCTCTCTCTGTATTCTAGACTCATCTCCATCCTCTCTTCTCTTCCCTCTCTCTGTATTCTAGACTCATCTCCATCCGCTCCTCTCTGTATTCTAGACTCATCTCCATCCGCTCTTCTCTTCCCTCTCTCTGTATTCTAGACTCATCTCCATCCGCTCTTCTCTTCCTTCTCTCTGTATTCTAGACTCATCTCCATCCGCTCTTCTCTCTGTATTCCAGACTCATCTCCATCCGCTCTTCTCTTCCCTCTCTGTATTCTAGACTCATCTCCATCCGCTCTTCTCTTCCCTCTCTGTATTCTAGACTCATCTCCATCCGCTCTTCTCTTCCCTCTCTCTGTATTCTAGACTCATCTCCATCCTCTCTTCTCTTCCCTCTCTCTGTATTCTAGACTCATCTCTATCCTCTCTTCTCTTCCCTTTCTCTGTATTCTAGACTCATCTCCATCCTCTCTTCTCTTCCCTCTCTCTGTATTCTAGACTCATCTCCATCCGCTCTTCTCTTCCCTTTCTCTGTATTCTAGACTCATCTCCTCTCCTCCTCCTCTCTCTGTATTCTAGACTCATCTCCATCCTCTCTTCTCTTCCCTCTCTGTATTCTAGACTCATCTCCATCCTCTCTTCTCTTCCCTTTCTCTGTATTCTAGACTCATCTCCTCTCCTCCTCCTCTCTCTGTACTCTAGACTCATCTCCTCTCCTCCTCCTCTCTCTGTATTCTAGACTCATCTCCATCCTCTCTCTCTGTATTCTAGACTCATTTCCTCTCTTCCCTCTCTCTGTATTCTAGACTCATCTCCTCTCCTCCTCTCTGTATTCTAGACTCATCTACATCCTCTCTTCTCTTCCCTCTCTGTATTCTAGACTCATCTACATCCTCTCTTCTCTTCCCTCTCTGTATTCTAGACTCATCTCCATCCTCTCTTCTCTTCCCTCTCTCTGTATTCTAGACTCATCTCCATCCTCTCTTCCCTCTCTGTATTCTAGACTCATCTCCATCCTCTCTTCTCTTCTCTCTCTCTGTATTCTAGACTCATCTCCATCCTCTCTTCTCTTCCCTCTCTGTATTCTAGACTCATCTCCATCCTCTCTTCCCTCTCTCGGTGTTCTAGACTCATCTCCTCTCCTTTCATTCTAGCGAACCTGCCTCCCACTCTGGCCAAGTCTCAGGTCAGTAGTGTCCGGAAGAACCTGAAGCTGCAGCTGCTGAGCGTTCTGCGACATCCGTCCTCCTGTGATTATCAGGGACCCATCAGCACCCTTCTTCTAGATCTGGGAACAAACCAAGCGGAGATCACCCGTCACTTACCTCCCCCCCGGGACCTGAGCCGTAAGAGAACCCGAGAACCTGGCGAGGGGAACCAGAAGAAAAGCCGAACCGGTGAGACTCTCTTCTAAAAACACACGGGGACCATGGAAGCCTAGAACCTCCCCGCACTACATGTCCATTATTGAAGCCTAGAACCTCCCCGCACTTCACACTGCATGTCCATTATTAAAGCCTAGAACCTCCCCGCGCTACATGTCCATTATTGAAGCCTAGAACCTCCCCGCACTTCACACTGCATGTCCATTATTAAAGCCTAGAACCTCCCCGCGCTACATGTCCATTATTGAAGCCTAGAACCTCCCCGCGCTACATGTCCATTATTAAATCCTAGAACCTCCCCGCTCTTCACACTACATGTCCATTATTAAAGCCTAGAACCTCCCCGCACTTCACATTGCATGTCCATTATTAAAGCCTAGAACCTCCCCGCACTCATGTCCATTATTAAAGCCTAGAACCTCCCCGCGCTACATGTCAATTATTAAAGCCTAGAACCTCCCCGCTCTTCACACTACATGTCCATTATTATAGCCTAGAACCTCCCCGCGCTACATGTCCATTATTAAAGCCTAGAACCTCCCCGCTCTTCACACTGCATGTCCATTATTAAAGCCTAGAACCTCCCCGCGCTACATGTCCATTATTAAAGCCTAGAACCTCCCCGCGCTACATGTCCATTATTAAAGCCTAGAACCTCCCCGCACTTCACACTGCATGTCCATTATTAAAGCCTAGAACCTCCCCGCACTTCACACTGCATGTCCATTATTATAGCCTAGAACCTCCCCGCACTTCACACTGCATGTCCATTATTATAGCCTAGAACCTCCCCGCGCTACATGTCCATTATTAAAGCCTAGAACCTCCCCGCTCTTCACACTACATGTCCATTATTAAAGCCTAGAACCTCCCCGCACTTCACACTGCATGTCCATTATTAAAGCCTAGAACCTCCCCGCGCTACATGTCCATTATTGAAGCCTAGAACCTCCCCGCACTTCACACTGCATGTCCATTATTAAAGCCTAGAACCTCCCCGCGCTACATGTCCATTATTGAAGCCTAGAACCTCCCCGCGCTACATGTCCATTATTAAATCCTAGAACCTCCCCGCTCTTCACACTACATGTCCATTATTAAAGCCTAGAACCTCCCCGCACTTCACATTGCATGTCCATTATTAAAGCCTAGAACCTCCCCGCACTCATGTCCATTATTAAAGCCTAGAACCTCCCCGCGCTACATGTCAATTATTAAAGCCTAGAACCTCCCCGCTCTTCACACTACATGTCCATTATTAAAGCCTAGAACCTCCCCGCTCTTCACACTGCATGTCCATTATTAAAGCCTAGAACCTCCCCGCTCTTCACACTGCATGTCCATTATTAAAGCCTAGAACCTCCCCGCTCTTCACACTGCATGTCCATTATTATAGCCTAGAACCTCCCCGCGCTACATGTCCATTATTAAAGCCTAGAACCTCCCCGCGCTACATGTCCATTATTAAAGCCTAGAACCTCCCCGCACTTCACACTGCATGTCCATTATTATAGCCTAGAACCTCCCCGCGCTACATGTCCATTATTAAAGCCTAGAACCTCCCCGCTCTTCACACTACATGTCCATTATTAAAGCCTAGAACCTCCCCGCACTTCACACTGCATGTCCATTATTAAAGCCTAGAACCTCCCCGCGCTACATGTCCATTATTGAAGCCTAGAACCTCCCCGCTCTTCACACTACATGTCCATTATTAAAGCCTAGAACCTCCCCGCTCTTCACACTACATGTCCATTATTAAAGCCTAGAACCTCCCCGCTCTTCACACTACATGTCCATTATTAAAGCCTAGAACCTCCCCGCTCTTCACACTACATGTCCATTATTAAAGCCTAGAACCTCCCCGCTCTTCACACTACATGTCCATTATTAAAGCCTAGAACCTCCCCGCGCTACATGTCCATTATTAAAGCCTAGAACCTCCCCGCACTTCACACTGCATGTCCATTATTAAAGCCTAGAACCTCCCCGCACTTCACACTGCATGTCCATTATTATAGCCTAGAACCTCCCCGCACTTCACACTGCATGTCCATTATTATAGCCTAGAACCTCCCCGCGCTACATGTCCATTATTAAAGCCTAGAACCTCCCCGCTCTTCACACTACATGTCCATTATTAAAGCCTAGAACCTCCCCGCACTTCACACTGCATGTCCATTATTAAAGCCTAGAACCTCCCCGCACTTCACACTGCATGTCCATTATTAAAGCCTAGAACCTCCCCGCGCTACATGTCCATTATTGAAGCCTAGAACCTCCCCGCACTTCACACTGCATGTCCATTATTAAAGCCTAGAACCTCCCCGCGCTACATGTCCATTATTGAAGCCTAGAACCTCCCCGCGCTACATGTCCATTATTAAATCCTAGAACCTCCCCGCTCTTCACACTACATGTCCATTATTAAAGCCTAGAACCTCCCCGCACTTCACATTGCATGTCCATTATTAAAGCCTAGAACCTCCCCGCACTCATGTCCATTATTAAAGCCTAGAACCTCCCCGCGCTACATGTCAATTATTAAAGCCTAGAACCTCCCCGCTCTTCACACTACATGTCCATTATTAAAGCCTAGAACCTCCCCGCTCTTCACACTGCATGTCCATTATTAAAGCCTAGAACCTCCCCGCTCTTCACACTGCATGTCCATTATTAAAGCCTAGAACCTCCCCGCTCTTCACACTGCATGTCCATTATTATAGCCTAGAACCTCCCCGCGCTACATGTCCATTATTAAAGCCTAGAACCTCCCCGCGCTACATGTCCATTATTAAAGCCTAGAACCTCCCCGCACTTCACACTGCATGTCCATTATTATAGCCTAGAACCTCCCCGCGCTACATGTCCATTATTAAAGCCTAGAACCTCCCCGCTCTTCACACTACATGTCCATTATTAAAGCCTAGAACCTCCCCGCACTTCACACTGCATGTCCATTATTAAAGCCTAGAACCTCCCCGCGCTACATGTCCATTATTGAAGCCTAGAACCTCCCCGCTCTTCACACTACATGTCCATTATTAAAGCCTAGAACCTCCCCGCTCTTCACACTACATGTCCATTATTAAAGCCTAGAACCTCCCCGCTCTTCACACTACATGTCCATTATTAAAGCCTAGAACCTCCCCGCTCTTCACACTACATGTCCATTATTAAAGCCTAGAACCTCCCCACTCTTCACACTACATGTCCATTATTAAAGCCTAGAACCTCCCCGCTCTTCACACTACATGTCCATTGTGTCTCCCACCCTTCCCCCTCCCTGTAGACGGATCTCCCCTCTGTGCTCTCCACTGTCTTCAGTCACTGGGGCCGGAAGTAAAGGAAATACTCACCACAGACAGCAAAATGAACCTCCAAAATCTTCATATCAGTTATGTGGAGAAATCTGTCGGCTGCCATCCTGACTTTCCTTGTGAAAATGCCAAATCCCTGGCTGTTATGCTTTGGAACGTTGAGTCAAAGGAATTACTATACATTTTAGGTGTTCTAGGTCCGAGTCGCAGCACTGAAGCCAGAGGGAATAGCATTTTCAGGCCTGAGTTGTAGCACTGAAGCCAGAGGGCGTAGCATTTTCAGGTCTGGGCCTGCACACTGAAGCCAGAGGGAATAGCATTTCCAGGTCTGGGCCTGCACACTGAAGCCAGACGGAATAGCATTTCCAGGCCTGAGTTGTAGGATTGAAGCCAGAGGACGTAGTATTTTCAGGTCTGAGTTGTAGGATTGAAGCCAGAGGACGTAGTATTTTCAGGTCTGAGTTGTAGGATTGAAGCCAGAGGACGTAGCATTTCCAGGCCTGAGTTGTAGGATTGAAGCCAGAGGACGTAGCATTTCCAGGTCTGAGTTGTAGGATTGAAGCCAGACGGAATAGCATTTTCAGGTCTGAGTTGTAGGATTGAAGCCAGAGGACGTAGCATTTCCAGGTCTGAGTTGTAGGATTGAAGCCAGACGGAATAGCATTTTCAGGTCTGAGTTGTAGGATTGAAGCCAGAGGACGTAGCATTTCCAGGTCTGAGTTGTAGGATTGAAGCCAGAGGACGTAGAATTTTCAGGTCTGAGTTGTAGGATTGAAGCCAGAGGACGTAGCATTTTCAGGTCTGAGTTGTAGGACTGAAGCCAGAGGACGTAGCATTTCCAGGTCTGAGTTGTAGGATTGAAGCCAGAGGACGTAGCATTTCCAGGTCTGAGTTGTAGGATTGAAGCCAGAGGACGTAGAATTTTCAGGTCTGAGTTGTAGGATTGAAGCCAGAGGACGTAGCATTTTCAGGTCTGAGTTGTAGGATTGAAGCCAGAGGACGTAGCATTTTCAGGTCTGAGTTGTAGGATTGAAGCCAGAGGACGTAGCATTTTCAGGTCTGAGTTGTAGGATTGAAGCCAGAGGACGTAGCATTTCCAGGTCTGAGTTGTAGGATTGAAGCCAGAGGACGTAGCATTTCCAGGTCTGAGTTGTAGGATTGAAGCCAGAGGACGTAGCATTTTCAGGTCTTAGTTGTAGATTAAAGCCGGAGGACGTAGCATTTTCAGGTCTGAGTTGTAGGATTGAAGCCAGAGGACGTAGCATTTCCAGGTCTGAGTTGTAGGATTGAAGCCAGAGGACGTAGCATTTCCAGGTCTGAGTTGTAGGATTGAAGCCAGAGGACGTAGCATTTCCAGGTCTGAGTTGTAGGACTGAAGCCAGAGGACGTAGCATTTTCAGGTCTGAGTTGTAGGATTGAAGCCAGAGGACGTAGAATTTTCAGGTCTGAGTTGTAGGACTGAAGCCAGAGGACGTAGCATTTTCAGGTCTGAGTTGTAGGATTGAAGCCAGAGGACGTAGCATTTCCAGGTCTGAGTTGTAGGATTGAAGCCAGAGGACGTAGCATTTTCAGGTCTGAGTTGTAGGATTGAAGCCAGAGGATGTAGAATTTTCAGGTCTGAGTTGTAGGACTGAAGCCAGAGGACGTAGCATTTCCAGGTCTGAGTTGTAGGATTGAAGCCAGAGGACGTAGCATTTCCAGGTCTGAGTTGTAGGATTGAAGCCAGAGGACGTAGCATTTCCAGGTCAGTTGTAGGATTGAAGCCAGAGGACGTAGCATTTCCAGGTCTGAGTTGTAGGACTGAAGCCAGAGGACGTAGCATTTCCAGGTCTGAGTTGTAGGACTGAAGCCAGAGGACGTAGCATTTTCGGGTCTGAGTTGTAGGATTGAAGCCAGAGGACGTAGCATTTCCGGGTCTGAGGTGTAGGATTGAAGCCAGAGGACGTAGCATTTCCAGGTCTGAGTTGTAGGATTGAAGCCAGAGGACGTAGCATTTTCAGGTCTGAGTTGTAGGATTGAAGCCAGAGGACGTAGCATTTCCAGGTCTGAGTTGTAGGACTGAAGCCAGAGGACGTAGCATTTCCGGGTCTGAGGTGTAGGATTGAAGCCAGAGGACGTAGCATTTCCAGGTCTGAGTTGTAGGATTAAAGCCAGAGGACGTAGCATTTCCAGGTCTGAGTTGTAGGATTGAAGCCAGAGGACGTAGCATTTTCAGGTCTGAGTTGTAGCACAGAAGCCAGAGGACGTAGCATTTCCAGGTCTGAGTTGTAGGATTGAAGCCAGAGGACGTAGCATTTCCAGGTCTGAGTTGTAGGACTGAAGCCAGAGGACGTAGCATTTCCGGGTCTGAGTTGTAGGATTGAAGCCAGAGGACGTAGCATTTTCAGGTCTGAGTTGTAGGATTGAAGCCAGAGGACGTAGCATTTCCAGGTCTGAGTTGTAGGATTGAAGCCAGACGGAATAGCATTTTCAGGTCTGAGTTGTAGGATTGAAGCCAGAGGACGTAGCATTTTCAGGTCTGAGTTGTAGGATTGAAGCCAGAGGACGTAGCATTTTCAGGTCTGAGTTGTAGGACTGAAGCCAGAGGACGTAGCATTTTCAGGTCTGAGTTGTAGGATTGAAGCCAGAGGACGTAGCATTTTCAGGTCTGAGTTGTAGGACTGAAGCCAGAGGACGTAGCATTTCCAGGTCTGAGTTGTAGGATTGAAGCCAGAGGACGTAGCATTTCCAGGTCTGAGTTGTAGGACTGAAGCCAGAGGACGTAGCATTTCCGGGTCTGAGTTGTAGGATTGAAGCCAGAGGACGTAGCATTTTCAGGTCTGAGTTGTAGGATTGAAGCCAGAGGACGTAGCATTTCCAGGTCTGAGTTGTAGGATTGAAGCCAGAGGACGTAGCATTTCCAGGTCTGAGTTGTAGGATTGAAGCCAGAGGACGTAGCATTTTCAGGTCTGAGTTGTAGCACAGAAGCCAGAGGACGTAGCATTTTCAGGTCTGAGTTGTAGGACTGAAGCCAGAGGACGTAGCATTTCCAGGTCTGAGTTGTAGGATTGAAGCCAGACGGAATAGCATTTTCAGGTCTGAGTTGTAGGACTGAAGCCAGAGGACGTAGCATTTTCAGGTCTGAGTTGTAGGACTGAAGCCAGAGGACGTAGAATTTTCAGGTCTGAGTTGTAGGATTGAAGCCAGAGGACGTAGCATTTTCAGGTCTGAGTTGTAGGATTGAAGCCAGAGGACGTAGCATTTTCAGGTCTGAGTTGTAGGACTGAAGCCAGAGGACGTAGCATTTTCAGGTCTGAGTTGTAGGACTGAAGCCAGAGGACGTAGCATTTTCAGCATTTCCCATGACTCTGTGTTCTTGCAGACGCTCCGTTGGCGGATGATGAGGATGAGAAGGACACATTACCCCATCCCCCATTACCGGCACCCAGCACTCTCTCTGCTACAGACGTCACAGCCGACTTCCTGAACCCACTGCTGACTCCGGAGAGTGTGGCCAATCTGGTGAGTGTCATTCTTCTCGGGGGGGAGGGGGGGGGGTGTGGCCAATCTGGTGAGTGTCATTCTTCTCTGGGGGGGGGTGTGGCCAATCTGGTGAGTGTCATTCTTCTCTGGGGGGGGGGGGGGTGTGGCCAATCTGGTGAGTGTCATTCTTCTCTGGGGGGAGGGGGGGAGAGTGTGGCCAATCTGGTGAGTGTCATTCTTCTCTGGGGGGAGGGGGGGTGTGGCCAATCTGGTGAGTGTCATTCTTCTCTGGGGGGAGGGGGGTGTGGCCAATCTGGTGAGTGTCATTCTTCTCTGGGGGGAGGGGGGGTGTGGCCAATCTGGTGAGTGTCATTCTTCTCTGGGGGGGGGGTGTGGCCAATCTGGTGAGTGTCATTCTTCTCTGGGGGGGGGTGTGGCCAATCTGGTGAGTGTCATTCTTCTCTGGGGGGGGGGGGGGGTGTGGCCAATCTGGTGAGTGTCATTCTTCTCTGGGGGGAGGGGGGGAGAGTGTGGCCAATCTGGTAAGTGTCATTCTTCTCTGGGGGGAGGGGGGAGAGTGTGGCCAATCTGGTGAGTGTCATTCTTCTCTGGGGGGAGGGGGGGTGTGGCCAATCTGGTGAGTGTCATTCTTCTCTGGGGGGGGAGGGGTGTGGCCAATCTGGTGAGTGTCATTCTTCTCTGGGGGGAGGGGGGGAGAGTGTGGCCAATCTGGTGAGTGTCATTCTTCTCTGGGGGGAGGGGGGGAGTGTGGCCAATCTGGTGAGTGTCATTCTTCTCTGGGGGGAGGGGGGGTGTGGCCAATCTGGTAAGTGTCATTCTTCTCTGGGGGGAGGGGGGGGGAGTGTGGCCAATCTGGTAAGTGTCATTCTTCTCTGGGGGGAGGGGGGGGTGTGGCCAATCTGGTAAGTGTCATTCTTCTCTGGGGGGAGGGGGGGGAGTGTGGCCAATCTGGTGAGTGTCATTCTTCTCTGGGGGGAGGGGGGGTGTGGCCAATCTGGTAAGTGTCATTCTTCTCTGGGGGGAGGGGGGGGGAGTGTGGCCAATCTGGTAAGTGTCATTCTTCTCTGGGGGGAGGGGGGGGTGTGGCCAATCTGGTAAGTGTCATTCTTCTCTGGGGGGAGGGGGGGGTGTGGCCAATCTGGTAAGTGTCATTCTTCTCTGGGGGGAGGGGGGGGAGTGTGGCCAATCTGGTAAGTGTCATTCTTCTCTGGGGGGAGGGGGGGGGTGGCCAATCTGGTAAGTGTCATTCTTCTCTGGGGGGAGGGGGGGTGTGGCCAATCTGGTAAGTGTCATTCTTCTCTGGGGGGAGGGGGGGGAGTTTGGCCAATCTGGTAAGTGTCATTCTTCTCTGGGGGGAGGGGGAGAGTGTGGCCAATCTGGTAAGTGTCATTCTTCTCTGGGGGGAGGGGGGAGGGTGTGTGTGGCCAATCTGGTAAGTGTCATTCTTCTCTTGGGGGGTGTGTGTGGCCAATCTGGTAAGTGTCATTTTCCCCTGGGGGGGGGGGGTGTGGATAATCTGGTAAGTGTCATTCTTCTCTTGGGGGGGGTGTGGCCAATCTGGTAAGTGTCATTCTTCTCTTGGGGGGGGGTGTGGCCAATCTGGTAAGTGTCATTCTTCTCTTGATGGGGGGGGGGGGGTGTGGCCAATCTGGTAAGTGTCATTCTTCTCTTGGGGGGGGGGGTGTGTGGCCAATCTGGTAAGTGTCATTCTTCTCTTGGGGGGGGGTGTGGCCAATCTGGTAAGTGTCATTCTTCTCTTGGGGGGTGTGGCCAATCTGGTAAGTGTCATTCTTCTCTTGGTGGGGGGGGGGTGTGGCCAATCTGGTAAGTGTCATTCTTCTCTGGGGGGGGTGTGGCCAATCTGGTAAGTGTCATTCTTCTCTTGGGGGGGGGTGTGGCCAATCTGGTAAGTGTCATTCTTCTCTTGGTGGGGGGGGGGAGTGTGGCCAATCTGGTAAGTGTCATTCTTCTCTGGGGGGGGTGTGGCCAATCTGGTAAGTGTCATTCTTCTCTGGGGGGAGGGGGGGTGTGGCCAATCTGGTAAGTGTCATTCTTCTCTTGGGGGGGGTGTGGCCAATCTGGTAAGTGTCATTCTTCTCTGGGGGGGGTGTGGCCAATCTGGTAAGTGTCATTCTTCTCTGGGGGGAGGGGGGGGAGTGTGGCCAATCTGGTAAGTGTCATTCTTCTCTGGGGGGAGGGGGGGGAGTGTGGCCAATCTGGTAAGTGTCATTCTTCTCTGGGGGGAGGGGGGGTGTGGCCAATCTGGTAAGTGTCATTCTTCTCTGGGGGGAGGGGGGGTGTGGCCAATCTGGTAAGTGTCATTCTTCTCTGGGGGGGGGTGTGGCCAATCTGGTAAGTGTCATTCTTCTCTTGGGGGAGGGGGGGGGGGAGTGTGGCCAATCTGGTAAGTGTCATTCTCCCCTGGTGGGGGGGGGGTGTGGCCAATCTGGTAAGTGTCATTCTTCTCTTGGGGAGGGGCCCAATGTGGAACACTACCAGTAATAGTGATAGCTCCCCCTGAGGGACAGGAGAGGTATTGTGTGGGAATTAATCATGGCGGTTTCTTCTGTCTTGTCTGTAAGTCCCAGGAATTCTCAATGACAACCCATAGCTGAAAGATTGTCCCAACCTACCTGATAGCCCTAGAGGTGGGTAATCCCTCCCACTCCCCCCTCACTGTTCTCTATAGCACACCAATGAGAAATGTCATGATGTCACTGTGGAATATTCCTGAAAATCCAAGCAGAAAGTGAGGAGCACAGCGTGCGGCCCTCACCCCTTCCCAGAAAGTGAGGAGCACAGCGTGCGGCCCTCACCCCTTCCCAGAAAGTGAGGAGCACGGCGTGCGGCCCTCACCCCTTCCCAGAAAATGAGGAGCACGGCGTGTGGCCCTCACCCCTTCCCAGAAAATGAGGAGCACAGCGTGTGGCCCTCACCCCTTCCCAGAAAATGAGGAGCACAGCGTGTGGCCCTCACCCCTTCCCAGAAAATGAGGAGCACAGCGTGCGGCCCTCACCCCTTCCCAGAAAATGAGGAGCACGGCGTGTGGCCCTCACCCCTTCCCAGAAAATGAGGAGCACGGCGTGTGGCCCTCACCCCTTCCCAGAAAATGAGGAGCACAGCGTGTGGCCCTCACCCCTTCCCAGAAAATGAGGAGCACAGCCTGCGGCCCTCACCCCTTCCCAGAAAATGAGGAGCACAGCGTGCGGCCCTCACCCCTTCCCAGAAAATGAGGAGCACAGCGTGTGGCCCTCACCCCTTCCCAGAAAGTGAGGAGCACGGCGTGTGGCCCTCACCCCTTCCCAGAAAGTGAGAAGCACAGCGTGCGGCCCTCACCCCTTCCCAGAAAGTGAGCACGGCGTGCGGCCCTCACCCCTTCCCAGAAAATGAGGAGCACGGCGTGTGGCCCTCACCCCTTCCCAGAAAATGAGGAGCACAGCGTGCGGCCCTCACCCCTTCCCAGAAAGTGCGGCACACGGCGTGTGGCCCTCACCCCTTCCCAGAAAGTGAGGAGCACAGCGTGCGGCCCTCACCCCTTCCCAGAAAGTGAGGAGCACGGCGTGAGGCCCCTCCCAGAAAGTAAGGAGCACAGCGTGTGGCCCTCACCCCTTCCCAGAAAGTGAGGAGCACGGCGTGCGGCCCTCACCCCTTCCCAGAAAGTGCGGAGCACGGCGTGCGGCCCTCACCCCTTCCCAGAAAGTGCGGAGCATGGCGTGTGCCCCTTACCCCTTCCCAGAAAGTGAGGAGCACGGCATGAGGCCCCTCCCAGAAAGTAAGGAGCACGGCGTGTGGCCCTCACCCCTTCCCAGAAAGTGAGGAGCACGGCGTGCGGCCCTCACCCCTTCCCAGAAAGTGAGGAGCACGGCGTGCGGCCCTCACCCCTTCCCAGAAAGTGCGGAGCATGGCGTGTGCCCCTTACCCCTTCCCAGAAAGTGAGGAGCACGGCATGAGGCCCCTCCCAGAAAGTAAGGAGCACGGCGTGTGGCCCTCACCCCTTCCCAGAAAGTGAGGAGCACGGCGTGCGGCCCTCACCCCTTCCCAGAAAGTGAGGAGCACGGCGTGTGCCCCTTACCCCTTCCCAGAAAGTGAGGAGCACAGCGTGCGGCCCTCACCCCTTCCCAGAAAGTGAGGAGCACGGCGTGTGCCCCTTACCCCTTCCCAGAAAGTGAGGAGCACGGCGTGTGCCCCTTACCCCTTCCCAGAAAGTGAGGAGCACAGCGTGCGGCCCTCACCCCTTCCCAGAAAGTGAGGAGCACGGCGTGAGGCCCCTCCCAGAAAGTAAGGAGCACGGCGTGTGGCCCTCACCCCTTCCCAGAAAGTGAGGAGCACGGCGTGCGGCCCTCACCCCTTCCCAGAAAGTGCGGAGCATGGCGTGCTTTCTTTCTTTCTCTCTTTCTTTCTCTACATCAGCAGTATGGTTGCCCTCAAAGGGCCAGTTGTATCTGTATCAGAGGGCAGCGTTCAGGAGTGTGTTGCATGCAGAGTTCAGAGGTGCAGGGTTTAGTGGTGTGCTTGGCACAGAGGGCAGGGTTTAGTGGTGTGCTTGGCACAGAGGGCAGGGTTTAGTGGTGTGCTTGGCACAGAGGGCAGGGTTTAGTGGTGTGCTTGGCACAGAGGGCAGGGTTTAGTGGTGTGCTTGGCACAGAGGGCAGGGTTTAGTGGTGTGCTTGGCAGAGAGGGCAGGGTTTAGTGGTGTGCTTGGCAGAGAGGGCAGGGTTTAGTGGTGTGCTTGGCAGAGAGGGCAGGGTTTAGTGGTGTGCTTGGCACAGAGGGCAGGGTTTAGTGGTGTGCTTGGCAGAGAGGGCAGGGTTTAGTGGTGTGCTTGGCAGAGAGGGCAGGGTTTAGTGGTGTGCTTGGCACAGAGGGCAGGGTTTAGTGGTGTGCTTGGCACAGAGGGCAGGGTTTAGTGGTGTGCTTGGCACAGAGGGCAGGGTTTAGTGGTGTGCTTGGCACAGAGGGCAGGGTTTAGTGGTGTGCTTGGCAGAGAGGGCAGGGTTTAGTGGTGTGCTTGGCACAGAGGGCAGGGTTTAGTGGTGTGCTTGGCAGAGAGGGCAGGGTTTAGTGGTGTGCTTGGCAGAGAGGGCAGGGTTTAGTGGTGTGCTTGGCAGAGAGGGCAGGGTTTAGTGGTGTGCTTGGCAGAGAGGGCAGGGTTTAGTGGTGTGCTTGGCAGAGAGGGCAGGGTTTAGTGGTGTGCTTGGCACAGAGGGCAGGGTTTAGTGGTGTGCTTGGCACAGAGGGCAGGGTTTAGTGGTGTGCTTGGCACAGAGGGCAGGGTTTAGTGGTGTGCTTGGCACAGAGGGCAGGGTTTAGTGGTGTGCTTGGCACAGAGGGCAGGGTTTAGTGGTGTGCTTGGCACAGAGGGCAGGGTTTAGTGGTGTGCTTGGCACAGAGGGCAGGGTTTAGTGGTGTGCTTGGCACAGAGGGCAGGGTTTAGTGGTGTGCTTGGCACAGAGGGCAGGGTTTAGTGGTGTGCTTGGCACAGAGGGCAGGGTTTAGTGGTGTGCTTGGCACAGAGGGCAGGGTTTAGTGGTGTGCTTGGCACAGAGGGCAGGGTTCAGGGGTGCATTATATACAGCAGGGATGTTCAAACTACGGCTCTCCAGCTGTTGTGGAAGTACACATCCCATGTTGGCTGCAAAACTGGTTGCGAGGGCCACATGACAAGGCCTGATGGGCCGGATTCGGCCCATGGGCCTAGTGTTTGACATGTGCTGTAAGACATCTGCCTGTCCTCAAATCGCAAATTGATCCTCTGCTGAGTCAAAAGAGCTGAGCTGTTGAGCCAGATGCCGGTCGAGGTATCTGATTGGTCAGGAACTTTCCCTAGCCTGGACTGGCTGAGTGACATCAGCAGACTTTAGCCCGCTGTTGGCTGAGAACTGGTCACAGGAGTGCAGGTCATAGCTTTGGCTATAGTTCTTCTGTAATCTTGCAGGCCCAGCCCTGCAACTTGTGCTTGCTGCAATTTCAGTATGTCAAACTGCAGCTTACTGGTCTAGGGCAATGAGGACCATTCCATACATGATGCTGTCTTTCAGGATTGTGCTGTCACACTGCAATTACAACATATGCCTTCTGCTCTACTTTTCTGTGTAGATGCCCTAGAACAGCCTTTCTCAATCTTTTTAATATGGAGGAACCCTTGAAATATATTCTGGTCTCGGGGGACCCATGCTAAAAATTGCTGCATCTATATTTTGCTGCACATTAGTGTGATGGTCAAAGAGAAGAATGCTGCCTACATTTCAGTGGGAATAATCCTCCACTTACAGATAACCGAAGAGTATTAACTTCTCAGAGTAGCAGAAATTTCTCATTGCTCAAGAAACCCCTGGAAGCCTTTGGAGGAAACATTAGGGGTTTTACTGAACCCTGGTTGAGAGAGGCTGCCCTAGAACATTTCGTGCAACAAATGCCCAGAATGGAAATCCTCTCCATTCACATTTACAGTATATGGCTAAAAGGTTGGACGGCTAAAGCTGCCTGCATAAAGGGTCTCACACATAAGTCTTTCCAAGGAAGACGTCTGTTCAGTGAGGCACTTGACTGATTTATCAGAAGAGGTCACCGGTGAGAAGGTTTCATTTCCACAGCGTAGGGTCCCAAAACCCCCTTCTTCAGGAGCCCCTTGCTCCTCAAATGCAAAGAACCTGTCCGCTCTAACCAGGCTTCAACTTTGAAACCCAAGTTCATTCCTTCCTTTCGGCCCAAGACTTGGCCCACCAAGCCTCCCCCAAGTACTCTTCACAATGAAGGGTCCTCCTTACTCCTAAGAGTAGTGGGACATTTGCTTCTCTTTGGGTCACAGATGTCCCAGACCTGTGGGTTCAGTTGATTTCAAAAGGTTACAGACTAGAGGCCAAAACTACTACTGAAAATTGCCCAAGGACAGTTAAATTTACAAAATGCCCTGAACCACCTCTTGTTCCAGGGAGTTGTGGCAGCACCGCCACAAAACAGGTTCAGAGGTTTCTACTCAAACCTGTTCACGGTACAAAACCCTGACAGAAGTATTCATCGCTATTAGGGATTTAAAACCCCTCAACAATTTCCTTCACATTCCAAAATTTCGCAGTAATTGCCTCTCTGAGACAAGGGAATACATGGAATCTATGGACATTCAAGATGCCTGTCTACATGTTCCCATTTACGAACATCATCAGCACTTTCTGCACTTTGTATTGACAGAAAACCACTTCTAGTTTGTGGCACTGCCCTTTGGTCTATTCTCTGCTCTATTTACATGCATGGTTTTTGCACCTCTGCTTGTCCTGCTGAAAACTTGGGGCATCCAAGTCACAAGCTACCTTCTTCTGAAGGACTCCTCTCCCTTGCAGCTCTCAGAAAACATCCACAAGACAATTCAGATACTTGAGGCTTTTGGCTGGGTGATCCGTTACAACAAATATGCTCTCCAGCCCACCCTTCACCAGGAATACTTGGGTCTGGTGGTAGACACATCCCAAACAAAAGGCATCCAAGATGGAGAATCTTTTATGAAGGTTCTGGGCCTAATGGTAGCCTTTTTTTAAAGCAATACGAGTCACTCAATTTTATTCAAGAACTCTCCAACAAAATATCTTTTCATCCTGGAACAAGAAGGCTCCTTCTCTGGATTTGCCAATGCTTCTGTCCAGCCAAGCAAGGAACTCCCTGTCCCCCAGGCTGGGGAGGAATGTGGTCTTTGAGTGAAGCGAAGGTTGCCATCAACATTTTGGAGCTCAGAGCAGTCAGGCCCTGCAGTATTAGACCCCTCTTTTGAAGGGTAGGCTATTTAGATGCTGTCAAACAATGCCATGGCAGCTGTCTACATAAACCATTAAGGTGGGGGGGCACAAGGAGTCAAAGTGCCTAGAAGGAACCAGGCCAGATCATCTCTTGGACAGAAATTTGTCATATAGCATTCTCTCCAGTCCAAATTCCAGGAGTGGACAACTGCAGAACAGATTATCTAAGCTACTACCTCCTGGATCAAAGGGAGATGTGTCCTATCTGATATGCCAAAAATGGGGGATTCCGGATGTTAACATCTTAGCCTCCAGAATGAACAAAACTGCCTCTGTTGCCAAAAACTGAGATTCTCTAGCTCTAGCCCCAGATACGTTGGTGTAATCCCCCAGTGTCAGTTTAGGCTAATTTACGCCTTCCCTCCAGTGCAAATCCTACCTCGTCTGCTGAATAATATAGACAAGAGGAAAACTGTGATTCTAAGTGCATCAAACTGGCCCAGAATAACCTGGTACACAGACACCCTCAGACTTCCCGCGGACAATCCCTGGCTTCCTCCCAACATACCAGGTCTGCTCTCTTAAAATGGTTCTAAAGACTAAAGAGTTTTTTTTACCTTTTTAGTGGGTTCTTAGAATCAAGGTAAAAAAGCTACCACATGCAGCTTCCCCCTCCATCTCCCTCTTACCTGAGCCCAGTGTTCATTCAGCAATCTGCACGAGAGCAGAGGCCCTCTCCCTCCTCGCCATGGTTCCGAGCTGTGATCCGTCCTAAATATGGGGTAGATGGGGACCATGGTCCTGAAGCTGAGATCTGTCCTAGTTATGGTATAGATAGGGACCATGGTCCTGAGCTGCGATCTGTCCTAGTTATGGGGTAGATAGGGACCATGGTCCTGAGCTGAGATCTGTCCTAGTTATGGGGTAGATGGGGACCATGGTCCTGAAGCTGTGATCCGTCCTAGTTATGGGGTAGATGGGGACCATGGTCCGGAGCTGTGATCTGTCCTAGTTTATGGGGTAGATGGGAACCATGGTCCGGAGCTGTGATCTGTCCTAGTTATGGGGTAGATGGGGACCATGGTCCTGAGCTGTGATCTGTCCTAGTTATGGGGTAGATAGGGACCATGGTCCTGAAGCTGTGATCCGTCCTAGTTATGGGGTAGATGGGGACCATGGTTCCGAGCTGTGATCCGTCCTAAATATGGGGTAGATGGGGACCATGGTCCTGAAGCTGTGATCCGTCCTAGTTATGGGGTAGATGGGGACCATGGTCCTGAAGCTGTGATCTGTCCTAGTTATGGGGTCGATGGGGACCATGGTCCGGAGCTGTGATCTGTCCTAGTTATGGTGTAGATGGGGACCATGGTCCAGAGCTGTGATCCGTCCTAGTTATGGGGACCATGGTCCGGAGCTGTGATCTGTCCTAGTTATGGTGTAGATGGGGACCATGGTCCAGAGCTGTGATCCGTCCTAGTTATGGGGACCATGGTCCGGAGCTGTGATCTGTCCTAGTTATGGGGTAGATGGGGACCATGGTCCTAAACTGTGATCTGTCCTAGTTATGGGGTAGATGGGGACCATGGTCCGGAGCTGTGATCTGTCCTAGTTATGGGGTAGATGGGGGACCATGGTCCTGAAGCTGTGATCTGTCCTAGTTTATGGGGTAGATGGGGACCATGGTCCGGATCTGTGATCTGTCCTAGTTATGGGGTAGATGGGGACCATGGTCCTAAACTGTGATCTGTCCTAGTTATGGGGTAGATGGGGACCATGGTACAGAGCTGTGATCTGTCCTAGTTATGGGGTAGATGGGGACCATGGTCCAGAGCTGTGATCTGTCCTAGTTATGGGGTAGATGGGGACCATGGTCCTAAACTGTGATCTGTCCTAGTTATGGGGTAGATGGGGACCATGGTACAGAGCTGTGATCTGTCCTAGTTATGGGGTAGATGGGGACCATGGTCCAGAGCTGTGATCTGTCCTAGTTATGGGGTAGATGGGGACCATGGTCCTAAACTGTGATCTGTCCTAGTTATGGGGTAGATGAAGACCATGGTCCTGAAGCTGTGATCTGTCCTAGTTTATGGGGTAGATGGGGACCATGGTCCGGATCTGTGATCTGTCCTAGTTATGGGGTAGATGGGGACCATGGTCCAGAGCTGTGATCTGTCCTAGTTATGGGGTAGATGAAGACCATGGTCCAGAGCTGTGATCTGTCCTAGTTATGGGGTAGATGGGGGACCATGGTCCTGAAGCTGTGATCTGTCCTAGTTTATGGGGTAGATGGGGACCATGGTCCTGAAGCTGTGATCTGTCCTAGTTATGGGGTAGATGGGGACCATGGTCCGGAGCTGTGATCTGTCCTAGGTATGGGGTAGATAGGGACCATGGTCCTGAAGCTGTGATCTGTCTTAGTTATGGGGTAGATGGGGACCATGGTCCTGAAGCTGTGATCCGTCCTAGTTATGGGGTAGATGGGGACCATGGTTCCGAGCTGTGATCCATCCTAAATATGGGGTAGATGGGGACCATGGTCCTGAAGCTGTGATCCGTCCTAGTTATGGGGTAGATGGGGACCATGGTCCTGAAGCTGTGATCTGTCCTAGTTATGGGGTCGATGGGGACCATGGTCCGGAGCTGTGATCTGTCCTAGTTATGGTGTAGATGGGGACCATGGTCAAGAGCTGTGATCCGTCCTAGTTATGGGGACCATGGTCCGGAGCTGTGATCTGTCCTAGTTATGGTGTAGATGGGGACCATGGTCCAGAGCTGTGATCCGTCCTAGTTATGGGGACCATGGTCCGGAGCTGTGATCTGTCCTAGTTATGGGGTAGATGGGGTCCATGGTCTGGAGCTGTGATCTGTCCTAGTTATGAGGGAGGATGGGGACCATGGTCCGGAGCTGTGATCTGTCCTAGTTATGGAGTAGATGGGGACCATGGTCCTAAACTGTGATCTGTCCTAGTTATGGGGTAGATGGGGACCATGGTCCGGAGCTGTGATCTGTCCTAGTTATAGGGTAGATGGGGACCATGGTCCGGAGCTGTGATCTGTCCTAGTTATGGGGTAGATGGGGACCATGGTCCTAAACTGTGATCTGTCCTAGTTATGGGGTAGATGGGGACCATGGTCCAGAGCTGTGATCCGTCCTAGTTATAGGGTAGATGGGGACCATGGTCCGGAGCTGTGATCTGTCCTAGTTATGGGGTAGATGGGGACCATGGTCCTAAACTGTGATCTGTCCTAGTTATGGGGACCATGGTACAGAGCTGTGATCCTGTCCTAGTTATGGGGTAGATGGGGACCATGGTCCAGAGCTGTGATCTGTCCTAGTTATGGGGTAGATGGGGACCATGGTCCAGAGCTGTGATCTGTCCTAGTTATGGGGTAGATGAAGACCATGGTCCTGAAGCTGTGATCTGTCCTAGTTTATGGGGTAGATGGGGACCATGGTCCGGATCTGTGATCTGTCCTAGCTATGGGGTAGATGGGGACCATGGTCCAGAGCTGTGATCTGTCCTAGTTATGGGGTAGATGAAGACCATGGTCCAGAGCTGTGATCTGTCCTAGTTATGGGGTAGATGGGGACCATGGTCCTGAAGCTGTGATCTGTCTTAGTTATGGGGTAGATGGGGACCATGGTCCAGAGCTGTGATCTGTCCTAGTTTATGGGGTAGATGGGGACCATGGTCCGGAGCTGTGATCTGTCCTAGTTATGGGGTAGATGGGGACCATGGTCCTGAAGCTGTGATCTGTCCTAGTTTATGGGGTAGATGGGGACCATGGTCCGGATCTGTGATCTGTCCTAGTTATGGGGACCATGGTCCGGAGCTGTGATCTGTCCTAGTTATGGGGTAGATGGGGACCATGGTCCAGAGCTGTGATCTGTCCTAGTTTATGGGGTAGATGGGGACCATGGTCCGGATCTGTGATCTGTCCTAGTTATGGGGTAGATGGGGACCATGGTCCTGAAGCTGTGATCTGTCCTAGTTTATGGGGTAGATGGGGACCATGGTCTAGAGCTGTGATCTGTCCTAGTTATGGGGTAGATGGGGACCATGGTCCGGATCTGTGATCTGTCCTAGTTATGGGGTAGATGGGGACCATGGTCCTGAAGCTGTGATCTGCCTAGTTATGGGGTAGATGGGGACCATGGTCCTGAGCTGTGATCTGTCCTAGTTATGGGGTAGATGGGGGACCATGGTCCTAAAGCTGTGATCTGTCCTATTTATGGGGTAGATGGGGACCATGGTCCTAAAGCTGTGATCTGTCCTAGTTATGGGGTAGATGGGGACCATGGTCTGAGCTGTGATCTGTCCTAGTTATGGGGTAGATGGGGGACCATGGTCCTAAAGCTGTGATCTGTCCTAGTTATGGGGTAGATGGGGGACCATGGGTCCTAAAGCTGTGATCTGTCCTAGTTATGGGGTAGATGGGGACCATGGTCCTGGAAATATTTAGTACAATGTGATATTGGCACACTCTGTCCATCCTTTTTTCCTGTAAACAATATTACTGCCCTCCCTCTCCTCCTCTTCCTCCTCCCTCTCCTCCTTCTTCCTCCTCCTCTCCTCCTCTTCTCCTCCTCCCTCTCCTCCTCTTCTTCCTCCTCCCTCTCCTCCTCCTTCTTCCTCCTCCCTCTCCTCCTCTTCTTCCTCCTCTTCTTCCTCCTCCCTCTCCTCCTCTTCTTCCTCCTCCCTCTCCTCCTCCCTCTCCTCCTCTTCTTCCTCCTCCCTCTCCTCTTCTTCCTCTCTCCTCTCCTCCTCCTCTTCCTCCTCCCTCTCCTCCTCCTCTTCCTCCTCCCTCTCCTCCTCCTCTTCCTCCTCCCTCTCCTCCTCTTCTTCCTCCTCCCTCTCCTCCTCTTCTTCCTCCTCCCTCTCCTCCTCTTCTCCTCCTCCCCTCTCCTCCTCTTCTTCCTCCTCCCTCTTCTTCCTCCTCCCTCTCCTCCTCTTCTTCCTCCTCCCTCTCCTCCTCTTCTTCCTCCTCCCTCCTCCTCTTCTTCCTCCTCCCTCTCCTCCTCTTCTTCCTCCTCCCTCTCCTCCTCTTCTTCCTCCTCCCTCTCCTCCTCTTCTTCCTCCTCCCTCTCCTCCTCTTCTTCCTCCTCCTCTGCTCCTCTTCTTCCTCCTCCCTCTTCTTCCCCCTCCCTCTTCTTCCTCCTCCCTCTCCTCCTCTTCTTCCTCCTCCCTCTCCTCCTCCCTCTCCCTCCTCTTCTTCCTCCTCCCTCTCCTCCTCTTTTTCCTCCTCCCTCCCTCTCCTCCTCTTTTTCCCTCCTCCCTCCCTCTCCTCCTCTTCTTCCTCCTCCCTCTCCTCCTCTTCTTCCTCCTCCCTCTCCTCCTCTTCTTCCTCCTCCCTCTCCTCCTCTTCTTCCTCCTCCCTCTCCTCCTCTTCTTCCTCCTCCCTCTTCTTCCTCCTCCCTCTCCTCCTCTTCTTCCTCCTCCCTCTCCTCCTCTTCTTCCTCCTCCCTCTCCTCCTCTTCTTCCTCCTCCCTCTCCTCCTCTTCTTCCTCCTCCCTCTCCTCCTCTTCTTCCTCCTCCCTCTCCTCCTCTTCTTCCTCCTCCCTCTCCTCCTCTTCTTCCTCCTCCCTCTGCTCCTCTTCTTCCTCCTCCCTCTTCTTCCCCCTCCCTCTTCTTCCTCCTCCCTCTCCTCCTCTTCTTCCTCCTCCCTCTCCTCCTCCCTCTCCTCCTCTTCTTCCTCCTCCCTCTCCTCCTCTTTTTCCTCCTCCCTCCCTCTCCTCCTCTTTTTCCTCCTCCCTCCCTCTCCTCCTCTTCTTCCTCCTCCCTCTCCTCCTCTTCTTCCTCCTCCCTCTCCTCCTCCTCTTCCTCCTCCCTCTCCTCCTCCTCTTCCTCCTCCCTCTCCTCCTCCTCTTCTTCCTTCTTCCTCCTCCCTCTCCTCCTCTTCTTCCTCCTCCTCTCCTCCTCTTCTTCCTCCTCCCTCTCCTCCTCTTCTTCCTCCTCCCTCTCCTCCTCTTCTTCCTCCTCCCTCTCCTCCTCCCTCTCCTCCTCTTCTTCCTCTTCCTCCTCTTCTTCCACCTCCCTCTCCTCCTCTTCCTCCTCCCTCTCCTCCTCTTCCTCCTCCCTCTCCTCCTCTTCCTCCTCCCTCTCCTCTTCTTCCTCTTCCTCCTCCCTCTTCTTCCTCTTCCTCCTCCCTCTTCTTCCTCTTCCTCCTCCCTCTTCTTCCTCTTCTTCCTCTTCCTCCTCCCTCTCCTCCTCTTCTTCCTCTTCCTCCTCCCTCTCCTCCTCTTCTTCCTCTTCCTCCTCCCTCTCCTCCTCTTCCTCCTCCCTCTCTCCTCTTTCCTCCTCCCTCTTCCTCCTCCCTCTCCTCCTCTTCCTCCTCTTCCTCCTCCTTCTCCTCCTCTTCCTCCTCCCTCTTCCTCCTCCCTCTCCTCCTCTTCCTCCTCTTCCTCCTCCTTCTCCTCCTCTTCCTCCTCCCTCTCCCCCTCATTTCCTGTTGTCTTATTTCCGCTCTTCTATTTCTGTCACCTTTGCTCTTCCTCCTGGTCACAGGTTGTGAATCTTGTTGCTCTCTCGGCAGGTCCTCATCAGTATGGTCTACCTTCCGGATACCATGCGGCCTCCTTCCAGTCCACCTACACTCCAGTGGAGTCTGCTGGGACAGACGCTCAGATAAGACATCTGGCTCGTCTTATGGCCTCACAGATGACTGCGGCTGGCATTGGTCCAGGTGAACTGTCAGTAGATTGCTGAGTGTTTAATAGGAATGTGGGCAAGCAATGTCCTGATCATCGTCTTCATCTCATCTGCAGGTGTGGAAAGGGTGAAGGAGACACCGGCAGAAGTGGTGGAGGAAGAAAGCGTGAAGCCAGAAGCGTTGGTGATCAAACGAAGGGTCTCCACACTTGTCACCACCGGCCAGGCCATCTCTGTGCTGGGCTCTCAGTCTAAGGGCCTAAAGGAGGAAGATGATGGAGCCCCGTTGGCCAAGAAAAGACCCGAGCCAATATTGCCAACCACACAGATCAGGTACGATGGAGGGAGGCCGGGCCCCTTCGGCCCATAGAGGGAGGCCGGGCCCCTTCCGCCCATAGGGGGAGGCCGGGCCCCTTCGGCCCATAGAGGGAGGCCGGGCCCCTTCGGCCCGTAGAGGGAGGCCGGGCCCCTTCGGCCCGTAGAGGGAGGCCGGGCCCCTTCGGCCCATAGGGGGAGGCCGGGCCCCTTCGGCCCATAGAGGGAGGCCGGGCCCCTTCGGCCCGTAGAGGGAGGCCGGGCCCCTTCGGCCCGTAGGGGGAGGCCGGGCCCCTTCGGCCCGTAGGGGGAGGCCGGGCCCCTTCGGCCCGTAGAGGGTGCCGGGCCCCTTCGGCCCGTAGAGGGTGCCGGGCCCCTTCGGCCCGTAGAGGGTGCCGGGCCCCTTCGGCCCGTAGAGGGTGCCGGGCCCCTTCGGCCCGTAGAGGGTGCCGGGCCCCTTCGGCCCGTAGAGGGTGCCGGGCCCCTTCGGCCCGTAGAGGGTGCCGGGCCCCTTCGGCCCGTAGAGGGTGCCGGGCCCCTTCGGCCCGTAGAGGGTGCCGGGCCCCTTCGGCCCGTAGAGGGTGCCGGGCCCCTTCGGCCCGTAGGGGGAGGCCGGGCCCCTTCGGCCCGTAGAGGGAGGCCGGGCCCCTTCGGCCCGTAGAGGGAGGCCGGGCCCCTTCGGCCCGTAGAGGGAGGCCGGGCCCCTTCGGCCCGTAGAGGGAGGCCGGGCCCCTTCGGCCCGTAGAGGGAGGCCGGGCCCCTTCGGCCCGTAGAGGGAGGCCGGGCCCCTTCGGCCCGTAGAGGGAGGCCGGGCCCCTTCGGCCCGTAGAGGGAGGCCGGGCCCCTTCGGCCCGTAGAGGGAGGCCGGGCCCCTTCGGCCCGTAGAGGGTGCCGGGCCCCTTCGGCCCCGTAGGGGGAGGCCGGGCCCCTTCGGCCCGTAGAGGGAGGCCGGGCCCCTTCGGCCCGTAGAGGGAGGCCGGGCCCCTTCGGCCCGTAGAGGGAGGCCGGGCCCCTTCGGCCCGTAGAGGGAGGCCGGGCCCCTTCGGCCCGTAGAGGGAGGCCGGGCCCCTTCGGCCCGTAGAGGGAGGCCGGGCCCGTAGAGGGAGGCCGGGCCCGTAGAGGGAGGCCGGGCCCCTTCGGCCCGTAGAGGGAGGCCGGGCCCCTTCGGCCCGTAGAGGGAGGCCGGGCCCCTTCGGCCCGTAGAGGGAGGCCGGGCCCCTTCGGCCCGTAGAGGGAGGCCGGGCCCCTTCGGCCCGTAGAGGGAGGCCGGGCCCCTTCGGCCCGTAGAGGGAGGCCGGGCCCCTTCGGCCCATAGAGGGAGGCCGGGCCCAAGTCGGTAGATATTGGGAATGTTGGGGTCTCCAGTGGCTCGGGGTGTCTGTAGACTGCCAGCAGTAATCCTTAAAGCCGTATTATATGGCAGATTACCAATTGTTAGATGTGGTGGCTGCAAATGGTCTTTTTTTTTTTTTAAGCTTTTCTTTCTTGTATTTTCTCAGGTGGTCCTGCCAGGAAGTCTGTTGTTTTTCAAAAAGTACAGGGTTAAGAAAAACTACTTACCACTGACAGGGGTGCTTACAGTGATCAGTTTTTATTCATTTATTTAAAAATATTTATCCCAAAAGAAGCAAAAACGGTTATGGTAACCGATTTAGAATGTGTGAGCTGGAGTTTTGGGTTCAACTTGTTAGTGTATCAAAATCTCATAGTACATCTAACACTCTCCCCTAATCCCACCCCCTCTGCAACTGACAATGCTGCTGTCCAAATGTACCCCCTGTGCTCCTTCATGCAGAGTGGGGTGCGCTAAAGTGGGGGGCGTGTTACTGGTCAGATCACCAGGTGAAAACGGAGGGGAACACTAATGCAGCCGCCACATCTGATGATTGGTAAGATGCAAAGTATATTTCTCCTTTCAAGTTTAATACGAAAGCTAAATACAAAGTTCAAATATAAATCTTCACCCCTCTGCACTAAGACCACCATCTATTCACCCTCATTGTAGAGAGACCACCATCTATTCACCCTCATTGTAGAGAGACCACCATCTATTCACCCTCATTGTAGAGAGACCACCATCTATTCACCCTCATTGTAGAGAGACCACCATCTATTCACCCTCATTGTAGAGAGACCACCATCTATTCACCCTCATTGTAGACACAGACCACCATCTATTCACCCTCATTGTAGAGAGACCACCAACTATTCACCCTCATTGTAGAGAGACCACCATCTATTCACCCTCATTGTAGACACAGACCACCATCTATTCACCCTCATTGTAGAGAGACCACCATCTATTCACCCTCATTGTAGAGAGACCACCATCTATTCACCCTCATTGTAGAGAGACCACCATCTATTCACCCTCATTGTAGAGAGACCACCATCTATTCACCCTCATTGTAGAGAGACCACCATCTATTCACCTTCATTGTAGAGAGACCACCATCTATTCACCCTCATTGTAGACACAGACCACCATCTATTCACCTTCATTGTAGACACAGACCACCATCTATTCACCCTCATTGTAGAGAGACCACCATCTATTCACCCTCATTGTAGAGAGACCACCATCTATTCACCCTCATTGTAGAGAGACCACCATCTATTCACCCTCATTGTAGAGAGACCACCATCTATTCACCCTCATTGTAGAGAGACCACCATCTATTCACCCTCATTGTAGAGAGACCACCATCTATTCACCCTCATTGTAGAGAGACCACCATCTATTCACCCTCATTGTAGACAGACCACCATCTATTCACCCTCATTGTAGAGAGGCCACCATCTATTCACCCTCATTGTAGAGAGACCACCATCTATTCACCCTCATTGTAGAGAGACCACCATCTATTCACCCTCATTGTAGACACAGACCACCATCTATTCACCTTCATTGTAGAGAGACCACCATCTATTCACCCTCATTGTAGAGAGACCACCATCTATTCACCCTCATTGTAGAGAGACCACCATCTATTCACCCTCATTGTAGAGAGACCATCATCTATTCACCCTCATTGTAGAGAGACCACCATCTATTCACCCTCATTGTAGAGAGACCACCATCTATTCACCCTCATTGTAGACACAGACCACCATCTATTCACCCTCATTGTAGAGAGACCACCATCTATTCACCCTCATTGTAGACACAGACCACCATCTATTCACCCTCATTGTAGACACAGACCACCAACTATTCACCCTCATTGTAGAGAGACCACCATCTATTCACCCTCATTGTAGACACAGACCACCATCTATTCACCCTCATTGTAGACACAGACCACCATCTATTCACCCTCATTGTAGACACAGACCACCATCTATTCACCCTCATTGTAGAGAGACCACCATCTATTCACCCTCATTGTAGACACAGACCACCATCTATTCACCCTCATTGTAGACACAGACCACCATCTATTCACCCTCATTGTAGAGAGACCACCATCTATTCACCCTCATTGTAGAGAGACCACCATCTATTCACCCTCATTGTAGAGAGACCACCATCTATTCACCTTCATTGTAGAGAGACCACCATCTATTCACCCTCATTGTAGACACAGACCACCATCTATTCACCCTCATTGTAGAGAGACCACCATCTATTCACCCTCATTGTAGAGAGGCCACCATCTATTCACCCTCATTGTAGAGAGACCACCATCTATTCACCTTCATTGTAGACACAGACCACCATCTATTCACCCTCATTGTAGAGAGACCACCATCTATTCACCTTCATTGTAGAGAGACCACCATCTATTCACCCTCATTGTAGAGAGACCACCATCTATTCACCTTCATTGTAGAGAGACCACCATCTATTCACCCTCATTGTAAACACAGACCACCATCTATTCACCCTCATTGTAGAGAGACCACCATCTATTCACCCTCATTGTAGAGAGACCACCATCTATTCACCCTCATTGTAGAGAGACCACCATCTATTCACCCTCATTGTAAAGAGACCACCATCTATTCACCCTCATTGTAGACACAGACCACCATCTATTCACCCTCATTGTAGACACAGACCACCATCTATTCACCCTCATTGTAGAGAGACCACCATCTATTCACCCTCATTGTAGAGAGACCACCATCTATTCACCTTCATTGTAGAGAGACCACCATCTATTCACCTTCATTGTAGAGAGACCACCATCTATTCACCCTCATTGTAGAGAGACCACCATCTATTCACCCTCATTGTAGAGAGACCACCATCTATTCACCCTCATTGTAGAGAGACCACCATCTATTCACCCTCATTGTAGACACAGACCACCATCTATTCACCCTCATTGTAGAGAGACCACCATCTATTCACCCTCATTGTAGAGAGACCACCATCTATTCACCCTCATTGTAGAGAGACCACCATCTATTCACCCTCATTGTAGACACAGACCACCATCTATTCACCCTCATTGTAGAGAGACCATCATCTATTCACTCTCATTGTAGAGAGACCACCATCTATTCACCCTCATTGTAGAGAGACCACCATCCATTCACCCTCATTGTAGAGAGACCATCATCTATTCACCCTCATTGTAGAGAGACCACCATCTATTCACCCTCATTGTAGAGAGACCACCATCTATTCACCCTCATTGTAGACACAGACCACCATCTATTCACCCTCATTGTAGAGAGACCACCATCTATTCACCCTCATTGTAGACACAGACCACCATCTATTCACCCTCATTGTAGACACAGACCACCAACTATTCACCCTCATTGTAGAGAGACCACCATCTATTCACCCTCATTGTAAAGAGACCACCATCTATTCACCCTCATTGTAGACACAGACCACCATCTATTCACCCTCATTGTAGACACAGACCACCATCTATTCACCCTCATTGTAGAGAGACCACCATCTATTCACCCTCATTGTAGAGAGACCACCATCTATTCACCTTCATTGTAGAGAGACCACCATCTATTCACCTTCATTGTAGAGAGACCACCATCTATTCACCCTCATTGTAGAGAGACCACCATCTATTCACCCTCATTGTAGAGAGACCACCATCTATTCACCCTCATTGTAGACAGACCACCATCTATTCACCCTCATTGTAGACAGACCACCATCTATTCACCCTCATTGTAGAGAGGCCACCATCTATTCACCCTCATTGTAGAGAGACCACCATCTATTCACCCTCATTGTAGAGAGACCACCATCTATTCACCCTCATTGTAGACACAGACCACCATCTATTCACCTTCATTGTAGAGAGACCACCATCTATTCACCCTCATTGTAGAGAGACCACCATCTATTCACCCTCATTGTAGAGAGACCACCATCTATTCACCCTCATTGTAGAGAGACCATCATCTATTCACCCTCATTGTAGAGAGACCACCATCTATTCACCCTCATTGTAGAGAGACCACCATCTATTCACCCTCATTGTAGACACAGACCACCATCTATTCACCCTCATTGTAGAGAGACCACCATCTATTCACCCTCATTGTAGACACAGACCACCATCTATTCACCCTCATTGTAGACACAGACCACCAACTATTCACCCTCATTGTAGAGAGACCACCATCTATTCACCCTCATTGTAGACACAGACCACCATCTATTCACCCTCATTGTAGACACAGACCACCATCTATTCACCCTCATTGTAGACACAGACCACCATCTATTCACCCTCATTGTAGAGAGACCACCATCTATTCACCCTCATTGTAGACACAGACCACCATCTATTCACCCTCATTGTAGACACAGACCACCATCTATTCACCCTCATTGTAGAGAGACCACCATCTATTCACCCTCATTGTAGAGAGACCACCATCTATTCACCCTCATTGTAGAGAGACCACCATCTATTCACCTTCATTGTAGAGAGACCACCATCTATTCACCCTCATTGTAGACACAGACCACCATCTATTCACCCTCATTGTAGAGAGACCACCATCTATTCACCCTCATTGTAGAGAGGCCACCATCTATTCACCCTCATTGTAGAGAGACCACCATCTATTCACCTTCATTGTAGACACAGACCACCATCTATTCACCCTCATTGTAGAGAGACCACCATCTATTCACCTTCATTGTAGAGAGACCACCATCTATTCACCCTCATTGTAGAGAGACCACCATCTATTCACCTTCATTGTAGAGAGACCACCATCTATTCACCCTCATTGTAAACACAGACCACCATCTATTCACCCTCATTGTAGAGAGACCACCATCTATTCACCCTCATTGTAGAGAGACCACCATCTATTCACCCTCATTGTAGAGAGACCACCATCTATTCACCCTCATTGTAAAGAGACCACCATCTATTCACCCTCATTGTAGACACAGACCACCATCTATTCACCCTCATTGTAGACACAGACCACCATCTATTCACCCTCATTGTAGAGAGACCACCATCTATTCACCCTCATTGTAGAGAGACCACCATCTATTCACCTTCATTGTAGAGAGACCACCATCTATTCACCTTCATTGTAGAGAGACCACCATCTATTCACCCTCATTGTAGAGAGACCACCATCTATTCACCCTCATTGTAGAGAGACCACCATCTATTCACCCTCATTGTAGAGAGACCACCATCTATTCACCCTCATTGTAGACACAGACCACCATCTATTCACCCTCATTGTAGAGAGACCACCATCTATTCACCCTCATTGTAGAGAGACCACCATCTATTCACCCTCATTGTAGAGAGACCACCATCTATTCACCCTCATTGTAGACACAGACCACCATCTATTCACCCTCATTGTAGAGAGACCATCATCTATTCACTCTCATTGTAGAGAGACCACCATCTATTCACCCTCATTGTAGAGAGACCACCATCCATTCACCCTCATTGTAGACACAGACCACCATCTATTCACCCTCATTATAGAGAGACCACCATCTATTCACCCTCATTGTAGAGAGACCACCATCCATTCACCCTCATTGTAGACACAGACCACCATCTATTCACCCTCATTGTAGAGAGACCACCATCTATTCACCCTCATTGTAGAGAGACCACCATCTATTCACCCTCATTGTAGAGAGACCACCATCTATTCACCCTCATTGTAGAGAGACCACCATCTATTCACCCTCATTGTAGAGAGACCACCATCTATTCACCCTCATTGTAGAGAGACCACCATCTATTCACCCTCATTGTAGAGAGACCACCATCTATTCACCCTCATTGTAGAGAGACCACCATCTATTCACCCTCATTGTAGAGACACCACCATCTATTCACCCTCATTGTAGACACAGACCACCATCTATTCACCCTCATTGTAGACACAGACCACCATCTATTCACCCTCATTGTAGAGAGACCACCATCTATTCACCCTCATTGTAGACACAGACCACCATCTATTCACCCTCATTGTAGACACAGACCACCATCTATTCACCCTCATTGTAGACACAGACCACCATCTATTCACCCTCATTGTAGACACAGACCACCATCTATTCACCCTCATTGTAGAGAGACCACCATCTATTCACCCTCATTGTAGAGAGACCACCATCTATTCACCCTCATTGTAGAGAGACCACCATCTATTCACCCTCATTGTAGAGAGACCACCATCTATTCACCCTCATTGTAGACACAGACCCCCATCTATTCACCCTCATTGTAGAGAGACCACCATCTATTCACCCTCATTGTAGAGAGACCACCATCTATTCACCCTCATTGTAGAGAGACTGCCATCTATTCACCCTCATTGTAGAGAGACCACCATCTATTCACCCTCATTGTAGACACAGACCACCATCTATTCACCCTCATTGTAGACACAGACCACCATCTATTCACCCTCATTGTAGACACAGACCACCATCTATTCACCCTCATTGTAGAGAGACCACCATCTATTCACCCTCATTGTAGAGAGACCACCATCTATTCACCCTCATTGTAGAGAGACCACCATCTATTCACCCTCATTGTAGAGAGACCACCATCTATTCACCCTCATTGTAGACACAGACCACCATCTATTCACCCTCATTGTAGAGAGACCACCATCTATTCACCCTCATTGTAGAGAGACCACCATCTATTCACCCTCATTGTAGAGAGACCACCATCTATTCACCCTCATTGTAGAGAGACCACCATCTATTCACCTTCATTGTAGAGAGACCACCATCTATTCACCCTCATTGTAGAGAGACCACCATCTATTCACCTTCATTGTAGAGAGACCACCATCTATTCACCCTCATTGTAGAGAGACCACCATCTATTCACCCTCATTGTAGACACAGACCACCATCTATTCACCCTCATTGTAGAGAGACCACCATCTATTCACCCTCATTGTAGAGAGACCACCATCTATTCACCTTCATTGTAGAGAGACCACCATCTATTCACCCTCATTGTAGACACAGACCACCATCTATTCACCCTCATTGTAGAGAGACCACCATCTATTCACCCTCATTGTAGAGAGGCCACCATCTATTCACCCTCATTGTAGAGAGACCACCATCTATTCACCTTCATTGTAGACACAGACCACCATCTATTCACCCTCATTGTAGAGAGACCACCATCTATTCACCCTCATTGTAGAGAGACCACCATCTATTCACCTGCATTGTAGAGAGACCACCATCTATTCACCCTCATTGTAAACACAGACCACCATCTATTCACCCTCATTGTAGAGAGACCACCATCTATTCACCCTCATTGTAGAGAGACCACCATCTATTCACCCTCATTGTAGAGAGACCACCATCTATTCACCCTCATTGTAGAGAGACCACCATCTATTCACCCTCATTGTAGACACAGACCACCATCTATTCACCCTCATTGTAGAGAGGCCACCATCTATTCACCCTCATTGTAGAGAGGCCACCATCTATTCACCCTCATTGTAGAGAGACCACCATCTATTCACCCTCATTGTAGAGAGACCACCATCTATTCACCCTCATTGTAGAGAGACCACCATCTATTCACCCTCATTGTAGAGAGACCACCATCTATTCACCCTCATTGTAGAGAGACCACCATCTATTCACCCTCATTGTAGAGAGACCACCATCTATTCACCCTCATTGTAGAGAGACCACCATCTATTCACCCTCATTGTAGAGACACCACCATCTATTCACCCTCATTGTAGACACAGACCACCATCTATTCACCCTCATTGTAGAGAGACCACCATCTATTCACCCTCATTGTAGAGAGACCACCATCTATTCACCCTCATTGTAGACACAGACCACCATCTATTCACCCTCATTGTAGAGAGACCACCATCTATTCACCCTCATTGTAGACACAGACCACCATCTATTCACCCTCATTGTAGAGAGACCACCATCTATTCACCCTCATTGTAGAGAGACCACCATCTATTCACCCTCATTGTAGAGAGACCACCATCTATTCACCCTCATTGTAGAGAGACCACCATCTATTCACCCTCATTGTAGAGAGACCACCATCTATTCACCCTCATTGTAGAGAGACCACCATCTATTCACCCTCATTGTAGACACAGACCCCCATCTATTCACCCTCATTGTAGAGAGACCACCATCTATTCACCCTCATTGTAGAGAGACCACCATCTATTCACCCTCATTGTAGAGAGACTGCCATCTATTCACCCTCATTGTAGAGAGACCGCCATCTATTCACCCCCATTGTAGACACAGACCACCATCTATTCACCCTCATTGTAGACACAGACCACCATCTATTCACCCTCATTGTAGACACAGACCACCATCTATTCACCCTCATTGTAGAGAGACCACCATCTATTCACCCTCATTGTAGAGAGACCACCATCTATTCACCCTCATTGTAGAGAGACCACCATCTATTCACCCTCATTGTAGAGAGACCACCATCTATTCACCCTCATTGTAGAGAGACCACCATCTATTCACCCTCATTGTAGAGAGACCACCATCTATTCACCCTCATTGTAGAGAGACCACCATCTATTCACCCTCATTGTAGACACAGACCACCATCTATTCACCCTCATTGTAGAGAGACCACCATCTATTCACCCTCATTGTAGAGAGACCACCATCTATTCACCCTCATTGTAGACACAGACCACCATCTATTCACCCTCATTGTAGAGAGACCACCATCTATTCACCCTCATTGTAGACACAGACCACCATCTATTCACCTTCATTGTAGAGAGACCACCATCTATTCACCCTCATTGTAGACACAGACCACCATCTATTCACCCTCATTGTAGACACAGACCACCATCTATTCACCCTCATTGTAGAGAGACCACCATCTATTCACCCTCATTGTAGAGAGACCACCATCTATTCACCCTCATTGTAGAGAGACCACCATCTATTCACCCTCATTGTAGAGAGACCACCATCTATTCACCCTCATTGTAGAGAGACCACCATCTATTCACCCTCATTGTAGAGAGACCACCATCTATTCACCCTCATTGTAGACACAGACCACCATCTATTCACCCTCATTGTAGAGAGACCACCATCTATTCACCCTCATTGTAGAGAGACCACCATCTATTCACCCTCATTGTAGAGAGACCACCATCTATTCAACCTCATTGTAGACACAGACCACCATCTATTCACCCTCATTGTAGAGAGACCACCATCTATTCACCCTCATTGTAGACACAGACCACCATCTATTCACCCTCATTGTAGAGAGACCACCATCTATTCACCCTCATTGTAGAGAGACCACCATCTATTCACCCTCATTGTAGACACAGACCACCATCTATTCACCCTCATTGTAGACACAGACCACCATCTATTCACCCTCATTGTAGAGAGACCACCATCTATTCACCTTCATTGTAGAGAGACCACCATCTATTCACCCTCATTGTAGAGAGACCACCATCTATTCACCCTCATTGTAGAGAGACCACCATCTATTCACCCTCATTGTAGAGAGACCACCATCTATTCACCCTCATTGTAGAGAGACCACCATCTATTCACCCTCATTGTAGACACAGACCACCATCTATTCACCCTCATTGTAGAGAGACCACCATCTATTCACCCTCATTGTAGAGAGACCACCATCTATTCACCCTCATTGTAGAGAGACCACCATCTATTCACCCTCATTGTAGACACAGACCACCATCTATTCACCCTCATTGTAGAGAGACCACCATCTATTCACTCTCATTGTAGAGAGACCACCATCTATTCACCCTCATTGTAGAGAGACCACCATCTATTCACCCTCATTGTAGACACAGACCACCATCTTTTCACCCTCATTGTAGAGAGACCACCATCTATTCACCCTCATTGTAGAGAGACCACCATCTATTCACCCTCATTGTAGAGAGACCACCATCTATTCACCCTCATTGTAGAGAGACTGCCATCTATTCACCCTCATTGTAGAGAGACCACCATCTATTCACCCTCATTGTAGAGAGACCACCATCTATTCACCCTCATTGTAGAGAGACCACCATCTATTCACCCTCATTGTAGAGAGACCACCATCTATTCACCCTCATTGTAGAGAGACCACCATCTATTCACCTTCATTGTAGAGAGACCACCATCTATTCACCCTCATTGTAGACACAGACCGCCATCTATTCACCTTCATTGTAGAGAGACCACCATCTATTCACCCTCATTGTAGAGACAGACCACCATCTATTCACCCTCATTGTAGACACAGACCCCCATCTATTCACCCTCATTGTAGAGAGACCGCCATCTATTCACCCTCATTGTAGACACAGACCACCATCTATTCACCCTCATTGTAGAGAGACCGCCATCTATTCACCCTCATTGTAGAGAGACCACCATCTATTCACCCTCATTGTAGACACAGACCACCATCTATTCACCCTCATTGTAGAGAGACCACCATCTATTCACCCTCATTGTAGAGAGACCACTATCTATTCACCTTCATTGTAGAGAGACCACCATCTATTCACCCTCATTGTAGACACAGACCACCATCTATTCACCCTCATTGTAGAGAGACCACCATCTATTCACCCTCATTGTAGAGAGACCACCATCTATTCACCCTCATTGTAGAGAGACCACCATCTATTCACCCTCATTGTAGAGAGACCACCATCTATTCACCCTCATTGTAGAGAGACCACCATCTATTCGCCCTCATTGTAGACACAGACCACCATCTATTCACCCTCATTGTAGACACAGACCACCATCTATTCACCCTCATTGTAGACACAGACCACCATCTATTCACCCTCATTGTAGACACAGACCACCATCTATTCACCCTCCTTGTAGACACAGACCACCATCTATTCACCCTCCTTGTAGACACAGACCACCATCTATTCACCCTCATTGTAGACACAGACCACCATCTATTCACCCTCATTGTAGACACAGACCACCATCTATTCACCCTCATTGTAGAGAGACCACCATCTATTCACCCTCATTGTAGAGAGACCACCATCTATTCACCCTCATTGTAGAGAGACCACCATCTATTCACCCTCATTGTAGAGAGACCACCATCTATTCACCCTCATTGTAGAGAGACCACCATCTATTCACCCTCATTGTAGAGAGACCACCATCTATTCACCCTCATTGTAGAGAGACCACCATCTATTCACCCTCATTGTAGAGAGACCACCATCTATTCACCCTCATTGTAGACACAGACCACCATCTATTCACCCTCATTGTAGACACAGACCACCATCTATTCACCCTCATTGTAGAGAGACCACCATCTATTCACCCTCATTGTAGAGAGACCACCATCTATTCACCCTCATTGTAGAGAGACCACCATCTATTCACCCTCATTGTAGAGAGACCACCATCTATTCACCCTCATTGTAGAGAGACCACCATCTATTCACCTTCATTGTAGAGAGACCACCATCTATTCACCCTCATTGTAGAGAGACCACCATCTATTCACCCTCATTGTAGACACAGACCACCATCTATTCACCCTCATTGTAGAGAGACCACCATCTATTCACCCTCATTGTAGAGAGACCACCATCTATTCACCTTCATTGTAGAGAGACCACCATCTATTCACCCTCATTGTAGACACAGACCACCATCTATTCACCCTCATTGTAGAGAGACCACCATCTATTCACCCTCATTGTAGAGAGGCCACCATCTATTCACCCTCATTGTAGAGAGACCACCATCTATTCACCTTCATTGTAGACACAGACCACCATCTATTCACCCTCATTGTAGAGAGACCACCATCTATTCACCCTCATTGTAGAGAGACCACCATCTATTCACCTTCATTGTAGAGAGACCACCATCTATTCACCCTCATTGTAAACACAGACCACCATCTATTCACCCTCATTGTAGAGAGACCACCATCTATTCACCCTCATTGTAGAGAGACCACCATCTATTCACCCTCATTGTAGAGAGACCACCATCTATTCACCCTCATTGTAGAGAGACCACCATCTATTCACCCTCATTGTAGACACAGACCACCATCTATTCACCCTCATTGTAGAGAGGCCACCATCTATTCACCCTCATTGTAGAGAGACCACCATCTATTCACCCTCATTGTAGAGAGACCACCATCTATTCACCCTCATTGTAGAGAGACCACCATCTATTCACCCTCATTGTAGACACAGACCACCATCTATTCACCCTCATTGTAGAGAGACCACCATCTATTCACCCTCATTGTAGAGAGGCCACCATCTATTCACCCTCATTGTAGAGAGACCACCATCTATTCACCTTCATTGTAGAGAGACCACCATCTATTCACCCTCATTGTAGAGAGACCACCATCTATTCACCCTCATTGTAGAGAGACCACCATCTATTCACCCTCATTGTAGAGAGACCACCATCTATTCACCCTCATTGTAGAGAGACCACCATCTATTCACCCTCATTGTAGAGAGACCACCATCTATTCACCCTCATTGTAGAGAGACCACCATCTATTCACCCTCATTGTAGAGAGACCACCATCTATTCACCCTCATTGTAGAGAGACCACCATCTATTCACCCTCATTGTAGAGAGACCACCATCTATTCACCTTCATTGTAGAGAGACCACCATCTATTCACCCTCATTGTAGAGAGACCACCATCTATTCACCCTCATTGTAGAGAGACCATCATCTATTCACCCTCATTGTAGAGAAACCACCATCTATTCACCCTCATTGTAGAGAGACCACCATCTATTCACCCTCATTGTAGAGAGACCACCATCTATTCACCTTCATTGTAGAGAGACCATCATCTATTCACCCTCATTGTAGAGAAACCACCATCTATTCACCCTCATTGTAGAGAGACCACCATCTATTCACCCTCATTGTAGAGAGACCACCATCTATTCACCCTCATTGTAGAGAGACCACCATCTATTCACCCTCATTGTAGACACAGACCACCATCTATTCACCCTCATTGTAGAGAGACCACCATCTATTCACCCTCATTGTAGAGAGACCACCATCCATTCACCCTCATTGTAGACACAGACCACCATCTATTCACCCTCATTATAGAGAGACCACCATCTATTCACCCTCATTGTAGACACAGACCACCATCTATTCACCCTCATTGTAGAGAGACCACCATCTATTCACCCTCATTGTAGAGAGACCACCATCCATTCACCCTCATTGTAGACACAGACCACCATCTATTCACCCTCATTGTAGAGAGACCACCATCTATTCACCCTCATTGTAGAGAGACCACCATCTATTCACCCTCATTGTAGAGAGACCACCATCTATTCACCCTCATTGTAGAGAGACCACCATCTATTCACCCTCATTGTAGAGAGACCACCATCTATTCACCCTCATTGTAGAGAGACCACCATCTATTCACCCTCATTGTAGAGAGACCACCATCTATTCACCCTCATTGTAGAGAGACCACCATCTATTCACCCTCATTGTAGAGAGACCACCATCTATTCACCCTCATTGTAGAGACACCACCATCTATTCACCCTCATTGTAGAGAGACCACCATCTATTCACCCTCATTGTAGAGACACCACCATCTATTCACCCTCATTGTAGACACAGACCACCATCTATTCACCCTCATTGTAGAGAGACCACCATCTATTCACCCTCATTGTAGAGAGACCACCATCTATTCACCCTCATTGTAGACACAGACCACCATCTATTCACCCTCATTGTAGAGAGACCACCATCTATTCACCCTCATTGTAGAGAGACCACCATCTATTCACCCTCATTGTAGAGAGACCACCATCTATTCACCCTCATTGTAGAGAGACCACCATCTATTCACCCTCATTGTAGAGAGACCACCATCTATTCACCCTCATTGTAGAGAGACCACCATCTATTCACCCTCATTGTAGAGAGACCACCATCTATTCACCCTCATTGTAGACACAGACCACCATCTATTCACCCTCATTGTAGAGAGACCACCATCTATTCACCCTCATTGTAGAGAGACCACCATCTATTCACCCTCATTGTAGACACAGACCACCATCTATTCACCCTCATTGTAGACACAGACCACCATCTATTCACCCTCATTGTAGAGAGACCACCATCTATTCACCCTCATTGTAGAGAGACCACCATCTATTCACCCTCATTGTAGACACAGACCACCATCTATTCACCCTCATTGTAGACACAGACCACCATCTATTCACCCTCATTGTAGAGAGACCACCATCTATTCACCTTCATTGTAGAGAGACCACCATCTATTCACCCTCATTGTAGAGAGACCACCATCTATTCACCCTCATTGTAGAGAGACCACCATCTATTCACCCTCATTGTAGAGAGACCACCATCTATTCACCCTCATTGTAGACACAGACCACCATCTATTCACCCTCATTGTAGAGAGACCACCATCTATTCACCCTCATTGTAGAGAGACCACCATCTATTCACCCTCATTGTAGAGAGACCACCATCTATTCACCCTCATTGTAGACACAGACCACCATCTATTCACCCTCATTGTAGAGAGACCACCATCTATTCACTCTCATTGTAGAGAGACCACCATCTATTCACCCTCATTGTAGAGAGACCACCATCTATTCACCCTTATTGTAGACACAGACCACCATCTTTTCACCCTCATTGTAGAGAGACCACCATCTATTCACCCTCATTGTAGAGAGACCACCATCTATTCACCCTCATTGTAGAGAGACCACCATCTATTCACCCTCATTGTAGAGAGACCACCATCTATTCACCCTCATTGTAGAGAGACCACCATCTATTCACCTTCATTGTAGAGAGACCACCATCTATTCACCCTCATTGTAGACACAGACCGCCATCTATTCACCTTCATTGTAGAGAGACCACCATCTATTCACCCTCATTGTAGAGACAGACCACCATCTATTCACCCTCATTGTAGACACAGACCCCCATCTATTCACCCTCATTGTAGAGAGACCGCCATCTATTCACCCTCATTGTAGACACAGACCACCATCTATTCACCCTCATTGTAGAGAGACCACTATCTATTCACCTTCATTGTAGAGAGACCACCATCTATTCACCCTCATTGTAGACACAGACCACCATCTATTCACCCTCATTGTAGAGAGACCACCATCTATTCACCCTCATTGTAGAGAGACCACCATCTATTCACCCTCATTGTAGAGAGACCACCATCTATTCACCCTCATTGTAGAGAGACCACCATCTATTCACCCTCATTGTAGAGAGACCACCATCTATTCACCCTCATTGTAGAGAGACCACTATCTATTCACCCTCATTGTAGAGAGACCACCATCTATTCACCCTCATTGTAGAGAGACCACCATCTATTCACCCTCATTGTAGACACAGACCACCATCTATTCACCCTCATTGTAGAGAGACCACCATCTATTCACCCTCATTGTAGAGAGACCACCATCTATTCACCCTCATTGTAGACACAGACCACCATCTATTCACCCTCATTGTAGAGAGACCACCATCTATTCACCCTCATTGTAGAGAGACCACCATCTATTCACCCTCATTGTAGACACAGACCACCATCTATTCACCCTCATTGTAGAGAGACCGCCATCTATTCACCCTCATTGTAGAGAGACCGCCATCTATTCACCCTCATTGTAAACACAGACCACCATCTATTCACCCTCATTGTAGAGAGACCACCATCTATTCACCCTCATTGTAGAGAGACCACCATCTATTCACCCTCATTGTAGAGAGACCACCATCTATTCACCCTCATTGTAGAGACAGACCACCATCTATTCACCCTCATTGTAGAGAGACTACCATCTATTCACCCTCATTGTAGACACAGACCACCATCTATTCACCTTCATTGTAGAGAGACCACCATCTATTCACCCTCATTGTAGAGAGACCACCATCTATTCACCCTCATTGTAAACACAGACCACCATCTATTCACCCTCATTGTAGAGAGACCACCATCTATTCACCCTCATTGTAAACACAGACCACCATCTATTCACCCTCATTGTAGAGACAGACCACCATCTATTCACCCTCATTGTAGAGAGACCACCATCTATTCACCCTCATTGTAGAGAGACCACCATCTATTCACCCTCATTGTAGAGAGACCACCATCTATTCACCCTTATTGTAGAGAGACCACCATCTATTCACCCTCATTGTAGAGAGACCACCATCTATTCACCCTCATTGTAGAGAGACCACCATCTATTCACCCTCATTGTAGAGAGACCACTATCTATTCACCCTCATTGTAGAGAGACCACCATCTATTCACCCTCATTGTAGAGAGACCACCATCTATTCACCCTCATTGTAGACACAGACCACCATCTATTCACCCTCATTGTAGAGAGACCACCATCTATTCACCCTCATTGTAGAGAGACCACCATCTATTCACCCTCATTGTAGACACAGACCACCATCTATTCACCCTCATTGTAGACACAGACCACCATCTATTCACCCTCATTGTAGAGAGACCACCATCTATTCACCCTCATTGTAAACACAGACCACCATCTATTCACCCTCATTGTAGAGAGACCACCATCTATTCACCCTCATTGTAGAGAGACCACCATCTATTCACCCTCATTGTAGAGAGACCACCATCTATTCACCCTCATTGTAGAGAGACCACCATCTATTCACCCTCATTGTAGAGAGACCACCATCTATTCACCCTCATTGTAGACACAGACCACCATCTATTCACCCTCATTGTAGAGAGACCACCATCTATTCACCCTCATTGTAGAGAGACCACCATCTATTCACCCTCATTGTAGAGAGACCACCATCTATTCACCCTCATTGTAGACACAGACCACCATCTATTCACCCTCATTGTAGAGAGACCACCATCTATTCACCCTCATTGTAAACACAGACCACCATCTATTCACCCTCATTGTAGAGAGACCACCATCTATTCACCCTCATTGTAGAGAGACCACCATCTATTCACCCTCATTGTAGAGAGACCACCATCTATTCACCCTCATTGTAGAGAGACCACCATCTATTCACCCTCATTGTAGACACAGACCACCATCTATTCACCCTCATTGTAGAGAGACCACCATCTATTCACCCTCATTGTAGAGAGACCACCATCTATTCACCCTCATTGTAGAGAGACCACCATCTATTCACCCTCATTGTAGACACAGACCACCATCTATTCACCCTCATTGTAGACACAGACCACCATCTATTCACCCTCATTGTAGACACAGACCACCATCTATTCACCCTCATTGTAGAGACAGACCACCATCTATTCACCCTCATTGTAGACACAGACCACCATCTATTCACCCTCATTGTAGACACAGACCACCATCTATTCACCCTCATTGTAGAGAGACCACCATCTATTCACCCTCATTGTAGAGAGACCACCATCTATTCACCCTCATTGTAGAGAGACCACCATCTATTCACCCTCATTGTAGACACAGACCACCATCTATTCACCCTCATTGTAGACACAGACCACCATCTATTCACCCTCATTGTAGACACAGACCACCATCTATTCACCCTCATTGTAGAGAGACCACCATCTATTCACCCTCATTGTAGAGAGACCACCATCTATTCACCCTCATTGTAGAGAGACCACCATCTATTCACCCTCATTGTAGAGAGACCACCATCTATTCACCCTCATTGTAGAGAGACCACCATCTATTCACCCTCATTGTAGACACAGACCACCATCTATTCACCCTCATTGTAGACACAGACCACCATCTATTCACCCTCCTTGTAGAGAGACCACCATCTATTCACCCTCATTGTAGACACAGACCACCATCTATTCACCCTCATTGTAGAGAGACCACCATCTATTCACCCTCATTGTAGACACAGACCACCATCTATTCACCCTCATTGTAGAGGGACCACCGTCTATTCACCCTCATTGTAGAGAGACCACCATCTATTCACCCTCATTGTAGAGACACCACCATCTATTCACCCTCATTGTAGAGAGACCACCATCTATTCACCCTCATTGTAGACACAGACCACCATCTATTCACCCTCATTGTAGAGACAGACCACCATCTATTCACCCTCATTGTAGACACAGACCACCATCTATTCACCCTCATTGTAGAGACAGACCACCATCTATTCACCCTCATTGTAGACACAGACCACCATCTATTCACCCTCATTGTAGACACAGACCACCATCTATTCACCCTCATTGTAGAGAGACCACCATCTATTCACCCTCATTGTAGAGAGACCACCATCTATTCACCCTCATTGTAGAGAGACCACCATCTATTCACCCTCATTGTAGAGAGACCACCATCTATTCACCCTCATTGTAGAGAGACCACCATCTATTCACCCTCATTGTAGAGAGACCACCATCTATTCACCCTCATTGTAGAGAGACCACCATCTATTCACCCTCATTGTAGAGAGACCACCATCTATTCACCCTCATTGTAGAGAGACCACCATCTATTCACCCTCATTGTAGACACAGACCACCATCTATTCACCCTCATTGTAGACACAGACCACCATCTATTCACCCTCATTGTAGACACAGACCACCATCTATTCACCCTTATTGTAGAGAGACCACCATCTATTCACCCTCATTGTAGAGAGACCACCATCTATTCACCCTCATTGTAGAGAGACCACCATCTATTCACCCTCATTGTAGAGAGACCACCATCTATTCACCCTCATTGTAGAGAGACCACCATCTATTCACCCTCATTGTAGAGAGACCACCATCTATTCACCCTCATTGTAGAGAGACCACCATCTATTCACCCTCATTGTAGAGAGACCACCATCTATTCACCCTCATTGTAGAGACACCACCATCTATTCACCCTCATTGTAGACACAGACCACCATCTATTCACCCTCATTGTAGACACAGACCACCATCTATTCACCCTCATTGTAGACACAGACCACCATCTATTCACCCTTATTGTAGAGAGACCACCATCTATTCACCCTCATTGTAGAGAGACCACCATCTATTCACCCTCATTGTAGAGAGACCACCATCTATTCACCCTCATTGTAGAGAGACCACCATCTATTCACCCTCATTGTAGAGAGACCACCATCTATTCACCCTCATTGTAGAGAGACCACCATCTATTCACCCTCATTGTAGAGAGACCACCATCTATTCACCCTCATTGTAGAGAGAGACCACCATCTATTCACCCTTATTGTAGAGAGACCACCATCTATTCACCCTCATTGTGGACACAGACCACCATCTATTCACCCTCATTGTAGAGAGACCACCATCTATTCACCCTCATTGTAGACACAGACCACCATCTATTCACCCTCATTGTAGAGAGACCACCATCTATTCACCCTCATTGTAGAGAGACCACCATCTATTCACCCTCATTGTAGACACAGACCACCATCTATTCACCCTCATTGTAGAGAGACCACCATCTATTCACCCTCATTGTAGACACAGACCACCATCTATTCACCCTCATTGTAGACACAGACCACCAACTATTCACCCTCATTGTAGAGAGACCACTATTCACCCTCATTATAGAGAGACCACCATCTATTCACCCTCATTGTAGACACAGACCACCATCTATTCACCCTCATTGTAGAGAGACCACCATCTATTCACCCTCATTGTAGAGAGACCGCCATCTATTCACCCTCATTGTAGACACAGACCACCATCTATTCACCCTCATTGTAGAGAGACCACCATCTATTCACCCTCATTGTAGACACAGACCACCATCTATTCACCTTCATTGTAGAGAGACCACCATCTATTCACCCTCATTGTAGACACAGACCACCATCTATTCACCCTCATTGTAGAGAGACCACCATCTATTCACCTTCATTGTAGAGAGACCACCATCTATTCACCTTCATTGTAGAGAGACCACCATCTATTCACCCTCATTGTAGACACAGACCACCATCTATTCACCCTCATTGTAGAGAGACCACCATCTATTCACCCTCATTGTAGAGAGACCACCATCTATTCACCCTCATTGTAGAGAGACCACCATCTATTCACCCTCATTGTAGAGAGACCACCATCTATTCACCCTCATTGTAGAGAGACCACCATCTATTCACCCTCATTGTAGAGACAGACCACCATCTATTCACCCTCATTGTAGAGAGACTACCATCTATTCACCCTCATTGTAGACACAGACCACCATCTATTCACCTTCATTGTAGAGAGACCACCATCTATTCACCCTCATTGTAGAGAGACCACCATCTATTCACCCTCATTGTAAACACAGACCACCATCTATTCACCCTCATTGTAGAGAGACCACCATCTATTCACCCTCATTGTAAACACAGACCACCATCTATTCACCCTCATTGTAGAGACAGACCACCATCTATTCACCCTCATTGTAGAGAGACCACCATCTATTCACCCTCATTGTAGAGAGACCACCATCTATTCACCCTCATTGTAGAGAGACCACCATCTATTCACCCTTATTGTAGAGAGACCACCATCTATTCACCCTCATTGTAGAGAGACCACCATCTATTCACCCTCATTGTAGAGAGACCACCATCTATTCACCCTCATTGTAGAGAGACCACTATCTATTCACCCTCATTGTAGAGAGACCACCATCTATTCACCCTCATTGTAGAGAGACCACCATCTATTCACCCTCATTGTAGACACAGACCACCATCTATTCACCCTCATTGTAGAGAGACCACCATCTATTCACCCTCATTGTAGAGAGACCACCATCTATTCACCCTCATTGTAGACACAGACCACCATCTATTCACCCTCATTGTAGACACAGACCACCATCTATTCACCCTCATTGTAGAGAGACCACCATCTATTCACCCTCATTGTAAACACAGACCACCATCTATTCACCCTCATTGTAGAGAGACCACCATCTATTCACCCTCATTGTAGAGAGACCACCATCTATTCACCCTCATTGTAGAGAGACCACCATCTATTCACCCTCATTGTAGAGAGACCACCATCTATTCACCCTCATTGTAGAGAGACCACCATCTATTCACCCTCATTGTAGACACAGACCACCATCTATTCACCCTCATTGTAGAGAGACCACCATCTATTCACCCTCATTGTAGAGAGACCACCATCTATTCACCCTCATTGTAGAGAGACCACCATCTATTCACCCTCATTGTAGACACAGACCACCATCTATTCACCCTCATTGTAGAGAGACCACCATCTATTCACCCTCATTGTAAACACAGACCACCATCTATTCACCCTCATTGTAGAGAGACCACCATCTATTCACCCTCATTGTAGAGAGACCACCATCTATTCACCCTCATTGTAGAGAGACCACCATCTATTCACCCTCATTGTAGAGAGACCACCATCTATTCACCCTCATTGTAGACACAGACCACCATCTATTCACCCTCATTGTAGAGAGACCACCATCTATTCACCCTCATTGTAGAGAGACCACCATCTATTCACCCTCATTGTAGAGAGACCACCATCTATTCACCCTCATTGTAGACACAGACCACCATCTATTCACCCTCATTGTAGACACAGACCACCATCTATTCACCCTCATTGTAGACACAGACCACCATCTATTCACCCTCATTGTAGAGACAGACCACCATCTATTCACCCTCATTGTAGACACAGACCACCATCTATTCACCCTCATTGTAGACACAGACCACCATCTATTCACCCTCATTGTAGAGAGACCACCATCTATTCACCCTCATTGTAGAGAGACCACCATCTATTCACCCTCATTGTAGAGAGACCACCATCTATTCACCCTCATTGTAGACACAGACCACCATCTATTCACCCTCATTGTAGACACAGACCACCATCTATTCACCCTCATTGTAGACACAGACCACCATCTATTCACCCTCATTGTAGAGAGACCACCATCTATTCACCCTCATTGTAGAGAGACCACCATCTATTCACCCTCATTGTAGAGAGACCACCATCTATTCACCCTCATTGTAGAGAGACCACCATCTATTCACCCTCATTGTAGAGAGACCACCATCTATTCACCCTCATTGTAGACACAGACCACCATCTATTCACCCTCATTGTAGACACAGACCACCATCTATTCACCCTCCTTGTAGAGAGACCACCATCTATTCACCCTCATTGTAGACACAGACCACCATCTATTCACCCTCATTGTAGAGAGACCACCATCTATTCACCCTCATTGTAGACACAGACCACCATCTATTCACCCTCATTGTAGAGGGACCACCGTCTATTCACCCTCATTGTAGAGAGACCACCATCTATTCACCCTCATTGTAGAGACACCACCATCTATTCACCCTCATTGTAGAGAGACCACCATCTATTCACCCTCATTGTAGACACAGACCACCATCTATTCACCCTCATTGTAGAGAGACCACCATCTATTCACCCTCATTGTAGAGAGACCACCATCTATTCACCCTCATTGTAGAGAGACCACCATCTATTCACCCTCATTGTAGAGAGACCACCATCTATTCACCCTCATTGTAGAGAGACCACCATCTATTCACCCTCATTGTAGAGAGACCACCATCTATTCACCCTCATTGTAGAGAGACCACCATCTATTCACCCTCATTGTAGAGAGACCACCATCTATTCACCCTCATTGTAGAGAGACCACCATCTATTCACCCTCATTGTAGACACAGACCACCATCTATTCACCCTCATTGTAGACACAGACCACCATCTATTCACCCTCATTGTAGACACAGACCACCATCTATTCACCCTTATTGTAGAGAGACCACCATCTATTCACCCTCATTGTAGAGAGACCACCATCTATTCACCCTCATTGTAGAGAGACCACCATCTATTCACCCTCATTGTAGAGAGACCACCATCTATTCACCCTCATTGTAGAGAGACCACCATCTATTCACCCTCATTGTAGAGAGACCACCATCTATTCACCCTCATTGTAGAGAGACCACCATCTATTCACCCTCATTGTAGAGAGACCACCATCTATTCACCCTCATTGTAGAGACACCACCATCTATTCACCCTCATTGTAGACACAGACCACCATCTATTCACCCTCATTGTAGACACAGACCACCATCTATTCACCCTCATTGTAGACACAGACCACCATCTATTCACCCTTATTGTAGAGAGACCACCATCTATTCACCCTCATTGTAGAGAGACCACCATCTATTCACCCTCATTGTAGAGAGACCACCATCTATTCACCCTCATTGTAGAGAGACCACCATCTATTCACCCTCATTGTAGAGAGACCACCATCTATTCACCCTCATTGTAGAGAGACCACCATCTATTCACCCTCATTGTAGAGAGACCACCATCTATTCACCCTCATTGTAGAGAGAGACCACCATCTATTCACCCTTATTGTAGAGAGACCACCATCTATTCACCCTCATTGTAGACACAGACCACCATCTATTCACCCTCATTGTAGAGAGACCACCATCTATTCACCCTCATTGTAGACACAGACCACCATCTATTCACCCTCATTGTAGAGAGACCACCATCTATTCACCCTCATTGTAGAGAGACCACCATCTATTCACCCTCATTGTAGACACAGACCACCATCTATTCACCCTCATTGTAGAGAGACCACCATCTATTCACCCTCATTGTAGACACAGACCACCATCTATTCACCCTCATTGTAGACACAGACCACCAACTATTCACCCTCATTGTAGAGAGACCACTATTCACCCTCATTATAGAGAGACCACCATCTATTCACCCTCATTGTAGACACAGACCACCATCTATTCACCCTCATTGTAGAGAGACCACCATCTATTCACCCTCATTGTAGAGAGACCGCCATCTATTCACCCTCATTGTAGACACAGACCACCATCTATTCACCCTCATTGTAGAGAGACCACCATCTATTCACCCTCATTGTAGACACAGACCACCATCTATTCACCTTCATTGTAGAGAGACCACCATCTATTCACCCTCATTGTAGACACAGACCACCATCTATTCACCCTCATTGTAGAGAGACCACCATCTATTCACCTTCATTGTAGAGAGACCACCATCTATTCACCTTCATTGTAGAGAGACCACCATCTATTCACCCTCATTGTAGACACAGACCACCATCTATTCACCCTCATTGTAGAGAGACCACCATCTATTCACCCTCATTGTAGAGAGACCACCATCTATTCACCCTCATTGTAGAGAGACCACCATCTATTCACCCTCATTGTAGAGAGACCACCATCTTTTCACCCTCATTGTAGACACAGACCACCATCTATTCACCCTCATTGTAGACACAGACCACCATCTATTCACCCTCATTGTAGACACAGACCACCATCTATTCACCCTCATTGTAGACACAGACCACCATCTATTCACCCTCATTGTAGACACAGACCACCATCTATTCACCCTCATTGTAGAGAGACCACCATCTATTCACCCTCATTGTAGACACAGACCACCATCTATTCACCCTCATTGTAGAGAGACCACCATCTATTCACCCTCATTGTAGAGAGACCACCATCTATTCACCCTCATTGTAGAGAGACCACCATCTATTCACCCTCATTGTAGAGAGACCACCATCTATTCACCCTCATTGTAGAGAGACCACCATCTATTCACCCTCATTGTAGAGAGACCACCATCTATTCACCCTCATTGTAGAGAGACCACCATCTATTCACCCTCATTGTAGAGAGACCACCATCTATTCACCCTCATTGTAGAGAGACCACCATCTATTCACCCTCATTGTAGAGAGACCACCATCTATTCACCCTCATTGTAGAGAGACCACCATCTATTCACCCTCATTGTAGAGAGACCACCATCTATTCACCCTCATTGTAGAGAGACCACCATCTATTCACCCTCATTGTAGAGAGACCACCATCTATTCACCCTCATTGTAGAGAGACCACCATCTATTCACCCTCATTGTAGAGAGACCACCATCTATTCACCCTCATTGTAGACACAGACCACCATCTTTTCACCCTCATTGTAGAGAGACCACCATCTATTCACCCTCATTGTAGACACAGACTACCATCTTTTCACCCTCATTGTAGACACAGACCACCATCTATTCACCCTCATTGTAGAGAGACCACCATCTATTCACCCTCATTGTAGACACAGACCACCATCTATTCACCCTCATTGTAGACAGACAACCATCTATTCACCCTCATTGTAGAGAGACCACCATCTATTCACCCTTATTGTAGAGAAACCACCATCTATTCACCCTCATTGTAGAGAGACCACCATCTATTCACCCTCATTGTAGACACAGACCACCATCTATTCACTCTCATTGTAGAGAGACCATCATCTATTCACCCTCATTGTAGAGAGACCACCATCTATTCACCCTCATTGTAGAGAGACCACCATCTATTCACCCTCATTGTAGACACAGACCCCCATCTATTCACCCTCATTGTAGAGAGACCACCATCTATTCACCCTCATTGTAGAGAGACCACCATCTATTCACCCTCATTGTAGACACAGACCACCATCTATTCACCCTCATTGTAGAGAGACCACCATCTATTCACCCTCATTGTAGACACAGACCGCCATCTATTCACCCTCATTGTAGAGAGACCACCATCTATTCACCTTCATTGTAGAGAGACCACCATCTATTCACCCTCATTGTAGAGAGACCACCATCTATTCACCTTCATTGTAGAGGGACCACCATCTATTCACCCTCATTGTAGACACAGACCACCATCTATTCACCCTCATTGTAGACACAGACCACCATCTATTCACCCTCATTGTAGACACATACCACCATCTATTCATTGTAGACTCAGACCGCCATCTATTCACCCTCATTGTAGAGAGACCGCCATCTATTCACCCTCATTGTAGACCTAGTTCTCCTCTTTTCACCCTTTTGGACCTTGTTGGACAAAGTCCATTATTTTTACAGCTGTGTTGCTAGTGGCTCTTTGGCCACTTCAGGAGTGTCAGTGGAAGTCATGGTTTATCTATCACAGAACTCGATTGTTCTTCTAGTAGATCTGGAGTCACCCCAAGTTTCTCAGTGGATTCACTCCACACACCCTTCGACCACACAGACTTTCTCCTATCTATCTAGGGAGGAGTTTCTGCCTCCATGATTTCAGAAGCAGAACCTCAGACTTTTTGGAGGCCATAGATGGCAGGGGTCACAAAAGTCAGTCTGCCTTCCTGAGTCTGTCTCTGACTCTCTCACCAGATCTTAAGGATCAGCCTACTCTCCGTATGCGTCCTTGGCTGAGATGCTGGTCAGCAGAACTCTGTGCAGGAAACCCATTGAGGGAGATTGTGTTTTTGATTTCTCCTTGGATAAAATCTTGGGGGGATCGGGGGGGTAAAAAGAGTCCTACTTCTGCAGGAAGACCACCCAATCCTGAGCTAGGAAATATTCCTTTCAGGTCGACAGCTCCACCTTTTAAATTTGGAACATGCTTTTGTCAAAAGACTTGGCCCTCCAAGCCTCTTAGTGATGAAGCGTCCCAACCTATTTTGCCTTTTTGACCTTCTGGTTTGGGTCCAGTGTGACATTTGCAGGAACTCCACCTCACTTCATGTTCTCAAATTCACCTTTTCCTGCAAAGACAAGTGGATCTTCTTGCAGCTGTTTGGCAACCTCACTGGACATCTAGGACACTTATACATTTCAATTTTTCCTCCTCACCGCTATCTGTGTTTTTGCCTGTCCATGGCCCTCAAATGGCGCTTTACCCAGTCTTAGCTTTGCGTTGTTCTAAGGGGGAGGATACATGTTGTGGGTTACATGGACTATCTGCTGATAAAGAACTAGGCTTCCCTGTCAGCCATTGTCCAGGGGACAGTGCAGAGAATGCAGTGATTCAGCGAGATCCTCAATCTTTGCAAATTGTCACTGGAACAAACTTGCATGGGTCCAGATCTAGAACTGCCTGCCTGGGAACTAGAGTGCCCAGGCCTGATGTTGGCTAGGACTGTGTCCAGGATCTTTCTGCACTGAGACAAACTTATTTTCCCTCCACGATCCTGTCCTGGCCTTTTGGTTCCAGAGTCGGCACTCAATTTGTGCTTGTCTGGGGGTCTTGGGCCTGACCATATACTATTGAGGCAGTGCCATACACCATTTTACTCCAGAACATTGCAGTCAACTTTCTGGCAAATTGGAACAAACAGGCTTAGTCCTTGGACTTTCCCCATGTTTCTGACCTTCAGGGCCAGACTTTCTGTGGTGTGGGGAATTTCCAACCCAGCGCCTGAAAGGTTTCTTACAACGGCTGCCAACCTATGGACCTGTTAAGCCATCCCTGATGCCCTCTCAGTGCAGGGAGGGGATTGATTGTCAGAGGAAGCCCATATTTCCATCAACATCCTGGCAATTCATTTGTCTTTCAATACAGGACCCCTTAGTTTTGTCTACACCTGCCAAGAATCCAGTCACACAATGCAATGGCCGTGGCCTACATATATCATCAAGGAGGCACCAGAAGTCACACTGCTCAGAGGGAAGAGGACTTGGTCCTCTTTTAGGGCGAGATGTTGTAGTTCTGTCTGTTGTTCACACCCCAGCCGTGGAAAATTGGCAGGCCGACTTTCTCAGTCATCAGTGGCTGGATCGGGGTAATGGGCTCTTCACCCAGAGGTGGACAATGCCGGGTGTGGATCTTCTGGCTTCCACATTCGCCAACAACCTGCACAGCTTTGTCATCAGGTCCAGGACCCTTGGCCTTTGCAGTGAATGCTCTGTCACCTTGGTGGGATTCGATCTACGACCTTTCTTTCTTTAGTGATGCAGCGGCAGTTTCTCCTCATTTTCCTCACCGTCACAGTACTACTTGTTTCTCTTGGCAACACGGCTGACAGACCCTTTTTCCTTCCAGTGCCACCGCCAACACAGAGAGCCCTTTAACTTCCAGTGACACCACCAACACAGAGAGCCCTTTACCTTCCAGTGACACCACCAACACAGAGAGCCCTTTACCTTCCAGTGACACCACCAACACAGAGAGCCCTTTACCTTCCAGTGACACCACCAACACAGAGAGCCCTTTACCTTCCAGTGACACCACCAACACAGAGAGCCCTTTACCTTCCAGTGACACCACCAACACAGAGAGCCCTTTACCTTCCAGTGACACCACCAACACAGAGAGCCCTTTACCTTCCAGTGACACCACCAACACAGAGAGCCCTTTACCTTCCAGTGACACCACCAACACAGACTTGTTTTTTCACCACTGTTAGCACCTTATTTGTGCTCTGATTTTAAACGCTTCAGATTGCTGCAGTGTACCACAACTATTGGTTCTGTTTCGCACATGCCACAAACATTACATACATTTTGCTCTGCATGCCGCTATTAGCCCCACCACCTCAATTGGAGGAAGGGGGTTGGGGGCACAGTTTGCCATCTTCACCTTGTCCTGGCACTGCACTCAGAAGATGTTTTGAGAGCATAGAGACCATCAGTGTAACACGGGGGGGGATCCGCAGACTATAGAGGCCATCAGGCTATCACTGGGGGGGGGTGTCTGGGGGCCCTCAGCGGGGAGGTGTCTGGAGGCCCTCAGCGGGGAGGTGTCTGGAGGCCCTCAGCGGGGAGGTGTCTGGAGGCCCTCAGCGGGGAGGTGTCTGGAGGCCCTCAGCGGGGAGGTGTCTGGAGGCCCTCAGCGGGGAGGTGTCTGGAGGCCCTCAGCGGGGAGGTGTCTGGAGGCCCTCAGCGGGGAGGTGTCTGGAGGCCCTCAGCGGGGAGGTGTCTGGGGGCCCTCAGCGGGGAGGTGTCTGGAGGCCCTCAGCGGGGAGGTGTCTGAGGGCCCTCAGCGGGGAGGTGTCTGGGGGCCCTCAGCGGGGAGGTGTCTGGGGGCCCTCAGCGGGGAGGTGTCTGGGGGCCCTCAGCGGGGAGGTGTCTGGAGGCCTCTCAGCGGGGAGGTGTCTGGAGGCCCCTCAGCGGGGAGGTGTCTGGGGGCCCTCAGCGGGGAGGTGTCTGGAGGCCCTCAGCGGGGAGGTGTCTGGAGGCCCTCAGCGGGGAGGTGTCTGGGGGCGGAGGTGTCTGCCCTATCACTACCCATCTTGCTGGAATTCTCTCTCTTTGTTGATTTAGGCCAACTGGAGCTGTGGGCCGCAAGAAAGTCTTTAAACTGAAAGAAGTTTTGCAACCGTTGACAGATACTCAGATCAAGGACTTGAAAATGTCCGCTGTGCGGAGGATCCTGCAGGCAGAACGCTATATTGGTGGCAGTGGGGCTGCTCAGGTATGCAACTTTTATAGTCTTTTATTTTCTGCTGGCCTATTGGAGTACATAAACATTGGGCTATAGGTGGCACCCTTTTCCCAGACACTGTGCATGTCCAGCAGGGTCCCTCGCCTGTACTCTTTGGCTGTGGGGGACCAGTCACGAGTCACGGTATTGTTGGGTGGTGAGGAGAGAGAGGCCGATGTTGCTTTATAGTCCTGCAGCAGATCCCAGCGCGGACCTTTCCTCTTCAGTAATGATAGGCGGCATGTGGGAGACAACTTTCACTGATTTTCTGATGCTGAAAGCTCCTGTGGCCGGCACACACCATGGCCAATGAGGAGCAGCTCCTCCTCAGAACACGTTATGTAATGAGCTCAGATGGCAGCACAATGTGTATTCATTGTCCCCAACCAATCTGCCACTATGACTGCTGCACAGTAATGGCATTAAAGCAGGTAGCATGGTGGCCTTCATTCTCTATATTTACAGCTTGTCCTGGTCAGGCAGTGGAAGGGGGTGAAGCTGATGTGGCTGCCATCTTCCTCATTCCTACCTCTGCTGTCTCTGCCACAATTTTGTAGATTTTAGGCCCTACCCCTGCTGTCTCTGCCACAATTTTGTAGATTTTAGGCCCTACCTCTGCTGTCTCTGCCACAATTTTGTAGATTTTAGGCCCTACCTCTGCTGTCCCCGCCACAATTTTGTAGATTTTAGGCCCTACCTCTGCTCTCTCCGCCACAATTTTGTAGATTTTAGGCCCTACCCCTGCTGTCTCCGCCACAATTTTGTAGATTTTAGGCCCTACCTCTGCTGTCCCCGCCACAATTTTGTAGATTTTAGGCCCTACATCTGCTGTCTCCGCCACAATTTTGTAGATTTTAGGCCCTACCTCTGCTGTCTCCGCCACAATTTTGTAGATTTTAGGCCCTACCTCTGCTCTCTCCGCCACAATTTTGTAGATTTTAGGCCCTACCTCTGCTCTCTCCGCCACAATTTTGTAGATTTTAGGCCCTACCTCTGCTCTCTCCGCCACAATTTTGTAGATTTTAGGCCCTACCTCTGCTGTCTCCGCCACAATTTTGTAGATTTTAGGCCCTACCTCTGCTGTCTCTGCCACAATTTTGTAGATTTTAGGCCCTACCTCTGCTGTCCCCGCCACAATTTTGTAGATTTTAGGCCCTACCTCTGCTGTCTCCGCCACAATTTTGTAGATTTTAGGCCCTACCTCTGCTGTCTCCGCCACAATTTTGTAGATTTTAGGCCCTACCTCTGCTCTCTCCGCCACAATTTTGTAGATTTTAGGCCCTACCTCTGCTCTCCCCGCCACAATTTTGTAGATTTTAGGCCCTACCTCTGCTGTCTCTGCCACAATTTTGTAGATTTTAGGCCCTACCTCTGCTGTCCCCGCCACAATTTTGTAGATTTTAGGCCCTACCTCTGCTGTCCCCGCCACAATTTTGTAGATTTTAGGCCCTACCTCTGCTCTCTCCGCCACAATTTTGTAGATTTTAGGCCCTACCTCTGCTGTCTCCGCCACAATTTTGTAGATTTTAGGCCCTACCTCTGCTGTCTCCGCCACAATTTTGTAGATTTTAGGCCCTACCTCTGCTGTCTCCGCCACAATTTTGTAGATTTTAGGCCCTACCTCTGCTGTCTCCGCCACAATTTTGTAGATTTTAGGCCCTACCTCTGCTGTCTCCGCCACAATTTTGTAGATTTTAGGCCCTACCTCTGCTGTCTCCGCCACAATTTTGTAGATTTTAGGCCCTACCTCTGCTGTCTCTGCCACAATTTTGTAGATTTTATACGACCGATTCACAGCTCTGTATGAAGAGACAGCAGTCCCATATTCTCTGCGTATGGGCCGCTGGACAGACTTCTGTCAGTCTCCCCCAGACTGGACGCTCCCGGCAGAGTGAGTCTCTCCAGATTCTGTAGCCTCGTGTCATAGTAGCCATGTTCTGTAGCTGTGAAGAGGTTACACTGTGCAGCCTGGCGGTTATGGCCACATTTTCTTACGTTCACTTCATTGGGTAAGGTTGTTTTTTTTATGGATTAAACTTATTGTGGTCCGATAAGGTACTACAGTGCTGCGTGTTTCCTATAAAATTCATCTCCTAATCCCCAGCGATTGCTCCATCTTGCATTGTGAATTGTCAGATTCCGTAGTTTCTGTGTGCGATTTGGTGTTCCCAGCATGCTGCTAGATCTCCTCAGCTTGCATGATGGACTGGTTTGGGCAGCAAAGTAATACAGACTTGTGCTGGTCGATATTCCTCTCCTTGTTCCTGGTGGCAAAAAGTCCACCACCTGTGTCCCCTCCATTGTGAGGAAATGGATTCTAGAATCCTGACCTTGAGACACACCTGTGAGTTTTACTCTGAAATATTCCGGTTCTTCTTCGCCCCCATAATATCCAGCCCAGCTATTTATAAATGGAGGGTTTTGGTGGTCTTCGTTTTCTAGTTCCTAGGAGGTGGGGCCTCTTGATGTCTTTGTGTCCCTCTATGGGAAAGATTTCACAGTGTTCATTGGCTGAAAACAAAACCTGAACCTGCTGTTTCTGCAGATGCGAGTGAAGGTTCTCGCCCGTTTGGTGACTCTTTTGGATCCATCCTTGAAGGCTGAAATCTTGGCCCACTTTCTGAGTGATCCCAGGGGACGCTTGGACCTGGCACTGGCATGGCTTTACCAAGAATACTGTGAATATCAATCTGGGGCTGGAGAAGAGAGCTACCAGGAGTGTCTGATTGGGATCCTTACTGGTCTACAAGAGCGCCCTGACCAGAGAGACGGGTGAGTGATGGTGATGATCTTCTTGGCCATCCGTTGTTTCTTTTCCTCTAACTTGTATTCTTTCCTGCAGAGTGTTCACAAAGGTTGTCTTGGAGGCTCCCCTGCTGACCGATTCTGCGCTGGAAGTCATCCGAAAATACTGTGAGGATGAGGTAATGGTGATGACATAAAAACACCGGTACCAAAAACCAAGCAGCTACCTTCAAATGTGTGAATACGCAATCAGGGCATAGGTAATGGGTGAATACACGATCAGGGCATAGGTAATGGGTGAATACGCGATCAGGGCATACAATAGGTAATGGGTGAATATACGATCAGGGCATACAATGGGTAATGGGTGAATACACGATCAGGGCATAGGTAATGGGTGAATACACGATCAGGGCATAGGTAATGGGTGAATACATAATCAGGGCATAGGTAATGGGTGAATACATAATCAGGGCATAGGTAATGGGTGAATACATAATCAGGGCATAGGTAATGGGTGAATACATAATCAGGGCATAGGTAATGGGTGAATACATAATCAGGGCATAGGTAATGGGTGAATACATAATCAGGGCATAGGTAATGGGTGAATACACGATCAGGGCATAGGTAATGGGTGAATACGCAATCAGGGCATACAATGGGTAATGGGTGAATACACGATCAGGGCATACAATGGGTAATGGGTGAATACATGATCAGGGCATAGGTAATGGGTGAATACGCGATCAGGGCATAGGTAATGGGTGAATATACGATCAGGGCATAGGTAATGGGTGAATATACGATCAGGGCATACAATGGGTAATGGGTGAATACACGATCAGGGCATACAATGGGTAATGGGTGAATACATGATCAGGGCATAGGTAATGGGTGAATACACGATCAGGGCATACAATGGGTAATGGGTGAATACATAATCAGGGCATAGGTAATGGGTGAATACACGATCAGGGCATAGGTAATGGGTGAATACGCAATCAGGGCATACAATGGGTAATGGGTGAATACACGATCAGGGCATACAATGGGTAATGGGTGAATACATGATCAGGGCATAGGTAATGGGTGAATACGCGATCAGGGCATAGGTAATGGGTGAATACATAATCAGGGCATAGGTAATGGGTGAATACATAATCAGGGCATAGGTAATGGGTGAATACACGATCAGGGCATAGGTAATGGGTGAATACATGATCAGGGCATAGGTAATGGGTGAATACGCAATCAGGGCATAGGTAATGGGTGAATACATGATCAGGGCATACAATAGGTAATGGGTGAATACACGATCAGGGCATACAATAGGTAATGGGTGAATACATGATCAGGGCATACAATAGGTAATGGGTGAATACATGATCAGGGCATAGGTAATGGGTGAATACACGATCAGGGCATACAATGGGTAATGGGTGAATACATGATCAGGGCATAGGTAATGGGTGAATACACGATCAGGACATACAATAGGTAATGGGTGAATACATGATCAGGGCATACAATAGGTAATGGGTGAATACACGATCAGGGCATACAATGGGTAATGGGTGAATACACGATCAGGGCATACAATGGGTAATGGGTGAATACACGATCAGGGCATAAATTAGGTAATGGGTGAATACACGATCAGGGCATACAATAGGTAATGGGTGAATACATGATCAGGGCATACAATAGGTAATGGGTGAATACACGATCAGAGCATACAATAGGTAATGGGTGAATACATGATCAGGGCATAGGTAATGGGTGAATACACGATCAGGGCATACAATGGGTAATGGGTGAATACATGATCAGGGCATACAATGGGTAATGGGTGAATACATGATCAGGGCATAGGTAATGGGTGAATACATGATCAGGGCATAGGTAATGGGTGAATACATGATCAGGGCATAGGTAATGGGTGAATACATGATTGGGCATACAATAGGTAATGGGTGAATACACGATCAGGGCATACAATAGGTAATGGGTGAATACATGATCAGGGCATACAATGGGTAATGGGTGAATACATGATCAGGGCATACAATAGGTAATGGGTGAATACACGATCAGGGCATACAATAGGTAATGGGTGAATACATGATTGGGCATACAATAGGTAATGGGTGAATACATGATCAGGGCATACAATGGGTAATGGGTGAATACATGATTGGGCATGCAATGAGTAATGGGTGAATACACGATCAGGGCATACAATAGGTAATGGGTGAATATGCTATCGGGCATACAATAGGTAATGGGTGAATACACGATCAGGGCATACAATGGGTAATGGGTGAATACATGATTGGGCATACAATAGGTAATGGGTGAATACATGATTGGGCATACAATGAGTAATGGGTGAATACACGATCAGGGCATACAATAGGTAATGGGTGAATACACGATCAGGGCATACAATAGGTAATGGGTGAATACACGATCAGGGCATACAATAGGTAATGGGTGAATACACGATCAGGGCATACAATAGGTAATGGGTGAATACACGATCAGGGCATACAATAGGTAATGGGTGAATACACGATCAGGGCATACAATAGGTAATGGGTGAATACACTATCAGGGCATACAATAGGTAATGGGTGAATACACTATCAGGGCATACAATAGGTAATGGGTGAATACATGATTGGGCATACAATGGGTAATGGGTGAATACACGATCAGGGCATACAATAGGTAATGGGTGAATACACGATCAGGGCATACAATAGGTAATGGGTGAATACACTATCAGGGCATACAATAGGTAATGGGTGAATACATGATTGGGCATACAATGGGTAATGGGTGAATACACGATCAGGGCATACAATGGGTAATGGGTGAATACATGATTGGGCATACAATAGGTAATGGGTGAATACATGATTGGGCATACAATAGGTAATGGGTGAATACACGATCAGGGCATACAGTAGGTAATGGGTGAATACACGATCAGGGCATACAGTAGGTAATGGGTGAATACACTATCAGGGCATACAATAGGTAATGGGTGAATACATGATTGGGCATACAATGGGTAATGGGTGAATACACGATCAGGGCATACAATGGGTAATGGGTGAATACATGATTGGGCATACAATGGGTAATGGGTGAATACACGATCAGGGCATACAATGGGTAATGGGTGAATACATGATTGGGCATACAGTAGGTAATGGGTGAATACACTGGTATGCAATCTTCAAGTGCTGCTAAATATGAAGTTCAAAACAAACCATAAGTGTCTCTGCAGATCTATCCATATCCATCAATAATTCTTATAGATTATAAATAAAAACGACATATGCAAATTTCTTACGAATATCAAAGTGCGAACAAACCTCCGTACAAGGAGTTCAATTTGTCAACTGTACTGCCCCCCCCCAGAGTGCTCAATCCACAATCATAGATAATTAATAGGGGGGCATGTTGTGGTGATTGGCTCAGTCACTATGGATGGTGTGTGGTGATTGGCTCGGTCTTGTTATGGTTGGTAGGTGGTGATTGGCTCGGTCTCGTTATGGATGGTATGTGGTGATTGGCTCGGTCTCGTTATGGATGGTAGGTGGTGATTGGCTCGGTCTCGTTATGGATGGTGTGTGGTATTTGGCTCGGTCTCGTTATGGTTGGTAGGTGGGGATTGGCTCAGTCTCTTAATGGATGGTAGGTGGTGATTGGCTCGGTCTCGTTATGGATGGTAGGTGGTGATTGGCTCGGTCTCGTTATGAATGGTAGGTGGTGATTGGCTCGGTCTTGTTATGGATGGTAGGTGGTGATTGGCTCGGTCTTGTTATGGATGGTAGGTGGTGATTGGCTCGGTCTTGTTATGGATGGTAGGTGGGGATTGGCTCGGTCTTGTTATGGATGGTAGGTGGGGATTGGCTCGGTCTCGTTATGGATGGTAGGTGGTGATTGGCTCGGTCTCGTTATGGATGGTAGGTGGTGATTGGCTCGGTCTCGTTATGGATGGTAGGTGGTGATTGGCTCGGTCTCGTTATGGATGGTAGGTGGTGATTGGCTCGGTCTCGTTATGGATGGTATGTGGTGATTGGCTCGGTCTTGTTATGGTTGGTAGGTGGTGATTGGCTCGGTCTCGTTATGGATGGTAGGTGGTGATTGGCTCGGTCTCGTTATGGATGGTAGGTGGTGATTGGCTCGGTCTCGTTATGGATGGTAGGTGGTGATTGGCTCGGTCTCGTTATGGATGATAGGTGATTGGCTCGGTCTCGTTATGGATGGTAGGTGGTGATTGGCTCGGTCTCGTTATGGATGGTAGGTGGTGATTGGCTCGGTCTCGTTATGGATGGTAGGTGGTGATTGGCTCGGTCTCATTATGGATGGTAGGTGGTGATTGGCTCGGTCTCGTTATGGATGGTGGGTGGTGATTGGCTCGGTCTCGTTATGGATGGTGGGTGGTGATTGGCTCGGTCTCGTTATGGATGGTAGGTGGTGATTGGCTCGGTCTCGTTATGAATGGTGGGTGGTGATTGGCTCGGTCTCGTTATGGATGGTAGGTGGTGATTGGCTCGGTCTCGTTATGAATGGTAGGTGGTGATTGGCTCGGTCTGGTTATGGATGGTAGGTGGTGATTGGCTCGGTCTCGTTATGGTTGGTAGGTGGTGATTGGCTCGGTCTCGTTATGGTTGGTAGGTGGTGATTGGCTCGGTCTCGTTATGGATGGTAGGTAGGTGATTGGCTCGGTCTCGTTATGAATGGTAGGTGGTGATTGGCTCGGTCTCGTTATGGATGGTAGGTGGTGATTGGCTCGGTCTCGTTATGGATGGTATGTGGTGATTGGCTCGGTCTCGTTATGGATGGTATGTGGTGATTGGCTCGGTCTTGTTATGGATGGTAGGTGGTGATTGGCTCGGTCTCGTATGGATGGTATGTGGTTATTTGCTCGGTCTCGTTATGGATGGTAGGTGGTGATTGGCTCGGTCTCGTTATGGATGGTGTGTGGTGATTGGCTCGGTCTCGTTATGGATGGTAGGTGGTGATTGGCTCGGTCTCGTTATGGATGGTAGGTGATTGGCTCGGTCTCGTTATGGATGGTAGGTGGTGATTGGCTCGGTCTAGTTATGGATGGTATGTGGTGATTGGCTCGGTCTCGTTATGGATGGTAGGTGGTGATTGGCTCGGTCTCGTTATGGATGGTGTGTGGTGATTGGCTCGGTCTCGTTATGGATGGTAGGTGGTGATTGGCTCGGTCTCGTTATGGATGGTAGGTGATTGGCTCGGTCTCGTTATGGTTGGTAGGTGGTGATTGGCTCGGTCTCGTTATGGATGGTGTGTGGTGATTGGCTCGGTCTCGTTATGGATGGTAGGTGGTGATTGGCTCGGTCTCGTTATGGATGGTAGGTGATTGGCTCGGTCTCGTTATGGATGGTAGGTGGTGATTGGCTCGGTCTAGTTATGGATGGTATGTGATGATTGGCTCGGTCTCGTTATGGATGGTAGGTGGGGATTGGCTTGGTCTCGTTATGGATGGTAGGTGATTGGCTCGGTCTCGTTATGAATGGTAGGTGGTGATTGGCTCGGTCTCGTTATGGATGGTAGGTGGTGATTGGCTCGGTCTCGTTATGGATGGTAGGTGATTGGCTCGGTCTCGTTATGAATGGTAGGTGGTGATTGGCTCGGTCTCGTTATGGATGGTAGGTGGTGATTGGCTCGGTCTCGTTATGGATGGTAGGTGGTGATTGGCTCGGTCTCGTTATGGATGGTAGGTGATTGGCTCGGTCTCGTTATGGATGGTATGTGGTGATTGGCTCGGTCTCGTTATGGATGGTAGGTGGTGATTGGCTCGGTCTCGTTATGGATGGTAGGTGGTGATTGGCTCGGTCTCGTTATGGATGGTAGGTGGTGATTGGCTCGTTCTCGTTATGGTTGGTAGGTGGTGATTGGCTCGGTCTCGTTATGGTTGGTAGGTGGTGATTGGCTCGGTCTCGTTATGGATGGTAGATGGTGATTGGCTCGGTCTCGTTATGGATGGTAGGTGGTGATTGGCTCGGTCTCGTTATGGATGGTAGGTGGTGATTGGCTCGGTCTCGTTATGGATGGTAGGTGGTGATTGGCTCGGTCTCGTTATGGATGGTAGGTGGTGATTGGCTCGGTCTCGTTATGGTTGGTAGGTGGTGATTGGCTCGGTCTCGTTATGGATGGTGTGTGGTGATTGGCTCTGTCTCGTTATGGATGGTAGGTGATTGGCTCGGTCTCGTTATGAATGGTAGGTGGTGATTGGCTCGGTCTCGTTATGGATGGTAGGTGGTGATTGGCTTGGTCTCGTTATGGATGGTAGGTGGTGATTGGCTCGGTCTCGTTATGGATGGTAGGTGGTGATTGGCTCGGTCTCGTTATGGATGGTAGGTGATTGGCTCGGTCTCGTTATGGATGGTAGGTGGGGATTGGCTCGGTCTCGTTATGGATGGTGTGTGGTGATTGGCTCAGTCACTATGGACCGTATGTGGTGATATCATGTGACTATTCTGTCATGGAAGTGAGTCTCGGTTTCTCACCACACAGGGCCGTACTTATCTGGGGATGTCTACGTTGAGGGATCTCATTCTGACTCGTCCCGCTCGGCAGTTCCAGTACCTGCACCTTCTTCTGGACCTAAGCTCTCATGAGAAGGACAAGGTAGGTGGGTGCTAAGTGCACCTGTCAGTTTCTTCAGCCTCCTTGTAGTATTCACTGTCCATTCTTGGTCTTCTCAGGTCCGTCAGCAGGCTATGAACCTTATTAAGAGGATGTATGAGAAGGATGCTCTTCATCAGTATATTGAGAAATTTGCCCTGAATTACCTGCAGCTTCTGGCTCACCCCAATCCCCCATCCGTTCTGTTTGGGGCAGATAAGGACACAGGTGGGATACTTTGTCTGTGTAGTTGAGTCCTGTAGAAGGTTCTGGTAGTCCTATCCCCCTGACATGTTTCTCTCCTCTCAGAGGTGGCAGCCCCCTGGACAGAAGACACTGTTAAGCACTGTTTATATCTGTATCTGGCTCTGCTCCCCCAGAATCACAAGCTCATCCATGAACTGGCCTCTGTCTACACTGAGGCCACAGCAGACATCAAGAGGACGGTGCTGAGGGTCATCGAAACTCCGGTAAGGAAAGGACTGCGCCCAAACGGAGCTCCAATCATGTTCCGGGAGCTTACTACAATCTTCTCCTAAGATTCAAAGTGTGCATCGATTGTATTTTTTTCATGGCGTTTCCCTATAAAAGTCCTCCATTGTGTAGACAATAGAAAAGCTCTCAGACTGAAGCTGGGCCCCGCCATCTTGGATGTGATGTCATCAGTTCCAGCAGACTTCGGCTTCATGTACACGGGACTTTTTACAACCTCTCCTGAACGATTCAATTTGACAGATAGTAACCGACGTTTAAAACGTCCGTTTTGCTGCGTTCACGTATCCTGCTTTTAGCTGCATTTTACCGCATTTGCATTTAGAAGCCTTAAGTGCTTGAAATGCCTCTAAACTCAACTGCCTAGAAACGACTGTAATCGACCCTGTGTACATGTACTGATGAGGAGAGATCGGGGATCCTGTGTACATGTACTGATAAGATAACAGAGAGGAGAGATCGGGGATCCTGTGTACATGTACTGATAACAGAGGAGAGATCGGGGATCCTGTGTACATGTACTGATAAGATAACAGAGGAGAGATCGGGGATCCTGTGTACATGTACTGATAAGATAAGAGGAGAGATCAGGGATCCTGTGTACATGTACTGATAAGATAACAGAGGAGAGATCGGGGATCCTGTGTACATGTACTGATAAGATAACAGAGAGGAGAGATCGGGGATCCTGTGTACATGTACTGATAAGATAAGAGGAGAGATCGGGGATCCTGTGTACATGTACTGATAAGATAACACAGAGGAGAGATCGGGGATCCTGTGTACATGTACTGATAAGATAACAGGGGAGAGATTGGGGATCCTGTGTACATGTACTGATAACAGAGGAGAGATCGGGGATCCTGTGTACATGTACTGATAAGATAACAGGGGAGAGATCGGGGATCCTGTGTACATGTACTGATAAGATAACATAGAGGAGAGATCGGGGATCCTGTGTACATGTACTGATAAGATAACATAGAGGAGAGATCGGGGATCCTGTGTACATGTACTGATAAGATAACAGAGGAGAGATCGGGGATCCTGTGTACATGTACTGATAAGATAACATAGAGGAGAGATCGGGGATCCTGTGTACATGTACTGATAACATAGAGGAGAGATCGGGGATCCTGTGTACATGTACTGATAAGATAACATAGAGGAGAGATCGGGGATCCTGTGTACATGTACTGATAAGATAACAGAGGAGAGATCGGGGATCCTGTGTACATGTACTGATAAGATAACAGAGGAGAGATCGGGGATCCTGTGTACATGTACTGATAACATAGAGGAGAGATCGGGGATCCTGTGTACATGTACTGATAAGATAACAGAGGAGAGATCAGGGATCCTGTGTACATGTACAGATAACATGGAGGAGAGATCGGGTATTCTGTGTACATGTACTGATAACACAGAGGAGAGATCGGGGATCCTGTGTACATGTACTGATAACATAGAGGAGAGATCGGAGATCCTGTGTACATGTACTGATAAGATAACATAGAGGAGAGATTGGGGATCCTGTGTACATGTACTGATAACATAGAGGAGAGATTGGGGATCCTGTGTACATGTACTGATAAGATAGAGGAGAGATCGGAGATCCTGTGTACATGTACTGATAACATAGAGGAGAGATCGGGGATCCTGTGTACATGTACTGATAATATAGAGGAGAGATCGGGGATCCTGTGTACATGTACTGATAAGATAACATAGAGGAGAGATCGGGGATCCTGTGTACATGTACTGATAAGATAACAGAGGAGAGATCGGGGATCCTGTGTACATGTACTGATAAGATAACATGGAGGAGAGATCGGGGATCCTGTGTACATGTACTGATAAGATAACATGGAGGAGAGATCGGGGATCCTGTGTACATGTACTGATAAGATAACATAGAGGAGAGATCGGGGATCCTGTGTACATGTACTGATAAGATAACATGGAGGAGAGATCGGGGATCCTGTGTACATGTACTGATAAGATAACATGGAGGAGAGATCGGAGATCCTGTGTACATGTACTGATAATATAGAGGAGAGATCGGGGATCCTGTGTACATGTACTGATAAGATAGAGGAGAGATCGGGGATCCTGTGTACATGTACTGATAAGATAACATAGAGGAGAGATCGGGGATCCTGTGTACATGTACTGATAACAGAGGAGAGATCGGGGATCCTGTGTACATGTACTGATAAGATAACAGAGGAGAGATCGGGGATCCTGTGTACATGTACTGATAAGATAACATAGAGGAGAGATCGGGGATCCTGTGTACATGTACTGATAAGATAACATATAGGAGAGATCGGGGATCCTGTGTACATGTACTGATAAGATAACAGAGGAGAGATCGGGGATCCTGTGTACATGTTCTGATAAGATAACAGAGGAGAGATCGGGGATCCTGTGTACATGTACTGATAAGATAACATAGAGGAGAGATCGGGGATCCTGTGTACATGTACTGATAACAGAGGAGAGATCGGGGATCCTGTGTACATGTACTGATAAGATAACAGAGGAGAGATCGGGGATCCTGTGTACATGTACTGATAAGATAACATAGAGGAGAGATCGGGGATCCTGTGTACATGTACTGATAAGATAACATATAGGAGAGATCGGGGATCCTGTGTACATGTACTGATAAGATAACATAGAGGAGAGATCGGGGATCCTGTGTACATGTACTGATAAGATAACAGAGGAGAGATCGGGGATCCTGTGTACATGTACTGATAAGATAACATAGAGGAGAGATCGGGGATCCTGTGTACATGTACTGATAAGATAACATAGAGGAGAGATCGGGGATCCTGTGTACATGTACTGATAAGATAACAGAGGAGAGATCGGGGATCCTGTGTACATGTTCTGATAAGATAACAGAGGAGAGATCGGGGATCCTGTGTACATGTACTGATAAGATAACATAGAGGAGAGATCGGGGATCCTGTGTACATGTACTGATAAGATAACATATAGGAGAGATCGGGGATCCTGTGTACATGTACTGATAAGATAACAGAGGAGAGATCGGGGATCCTGTGTACATGTACTGATAAGATAACATAGAGGAGAGATCGGGGATCCTGTGTACATGTACTGATAAGATAACAGAGGAGAGATCGGGGATCCTGTGTACATGTACTGATAAGATAACAGAGGAGAGATCGGGGACCCTGTGTACATGTACTGATAAGATAACAGAGGAGAGATCGGGGATCCTGTGTACATGTACTGATAAGATAGAGGAGAGATCGGGGATCCTGTGTACATGTACTGATAACATAGAGGAGAGATCGGGGATCCTGTGTACATGTACTGATAAGATAACATAGAGGAGAGATCGGGGATCCTGTGTACATGTACTGATAAGATAACATAGAGGAGAGATCGGGGATCCTGTGTACATGTACTGATAACATAGAGGAGAGATCGGGGACCCTGTGTACATGTACTGATAACATAGAGGAGAGATCGGGGATCCTGTGTACATGTACTGATAAGATAACATAGAGGAGAGATCGGGGATCCTGTGTACATGTACTGATAAGATAACATAGAGGAGAGATCGGGGATCCTGTGTACATGTACTGATAAGATAACATAGAGGAGAGATCGGGGATCCTGTGTACATGTACTGATAATATAGAGGAGAGATCGGGGATCCTGTGTACATGTACTGATAACAGAGGAGAGATTGAGGATCCTGTGTACATGTACTGATAAGATAACATAGAGGAGAGATCGGGGATCCTGTGTACATGTACTGATAACATAGAGGAGAGATCGGGGATCCTGTGTACATGTACTGATAATATAGAGGAGAGATCGGGGATCCTGTGTACATGTACTGATAAGATAGAGGAGAGATCGGGGATCCTGTGTACATGTACTGATAACATAGAGGAGAGATCGGGGATCCTGTGTACATGTACTGATAAGATAACATAGAGGAGAGATCAGGGATCCTGTGTACATGTACTGATAAGATAACATAGAGGAGAGATCGGGGATCCTGTGTACATGTACTGATAACATAGAGGAGAGATCGGGGATCCTGTGTACATGTACTGATAAGATAACAGAGGAGAGATCGGGGATCCTGTGTACATGTACTGATAAGATAACAGAGGAGAGATCGGGGATTCTGTGTACATGTACTGATAAGATAACAGGGGAGAGATCGGGGATCCTGTGTACATGTACTGATAAGATAACAGAGGAGAGATCGGGGATCCTGTGTACATGTACTGATAAGATAACATAGAGGAGAGATCGGGGATCCTGTGTACATGTACTGATAAGATAACATAGAGAAGAGATCGGGGATCCTGTGTACATGTACTGATAAGATAACAGAGGAGAGATCGGGGATCCTGTGTACATGTACTGATAAGATAACATGGAGGAGAGATCGGGGATCCTGTGTACATGTACTGATAAGATAACAGAGGAGAGATCGGGGATCCTGTGTACATGTACTGATAAGATAACAGAGGAGAGATCGGGATCCTGTGTACATGTACAGATAACATGGAGGAGAGATCGGGGATTCTGTGTACATGTACTGATAAGATAACAGAGAGGAGATCGGGGATTCTGTGTACATGTACTGATAAGATAACATAGAGGAGAGATCGGGGATCCTGTGTACATGTACTGATAACATAGAGGAGAGATCGGGGATCCTGTGTACATGTACTGATAAGATAACATAGAGGAGAGATCGGGGATCCTGTGTACATGTACTGATAAGATAACATAGAGAAGAGATCGGGGATCCTGTGTACATGTACTGATAACAGAGGAGAGATCGGGGATCCTGTGTACATGTACTGATAACAGAGGAGAGATCGGGGATCCTGTGTACATGTACTGATAACAGAGGAGAGATCGGGGATCCTGTGTACATGTACTGATAACATAGAGGAGAGATCGGGGATCCTGTGTACATGTACTGATAACATAGAGCAGAGATCGGGGATCCTGTGTACATGTACTGATAACAGAGGAGAGATCGGGGATCCTGTGTACATGTACTGATAAGATAACATAGAGGAGAGATCAGGGATCCTGTGTACATGTACTGATAAGATAACATAGAGGAGAGATCGGGGATCCTGTGTACATGTACTGATAAGATAACATAGAGGAGAGATCGGGGATCCTGTGTACATGTACTGATAAGATAACAGAGGAGAGATCGGGGATCCTGTGTACATGTACTGATAAGATAACATAGAGGAGAGATCGGGGATCCTGTGTACATGTACTGATAACATAGAGGAGAGATCGGGGATCCTGTGTACATGTACTGATAAGATAACATAGAGGAGAGATCGGGGATCCTGTGTACATGTACTGATAAGATAACAGAGAAGAGATCGGGGATCCTGTGTACATGTACTGATAAGATAACATAGAGGAGAGATCGGGGATCCTGTGTACATGTACTGATAAGATAACATAGAGGAGAGATCGGGGATCCTGTGTACATGTACTGATAAGATAACAGAGGAGAGATCGGGGATCCTGTGTACATGTACTGATAAGATAACATAGAGGAGAGATCGGGGATCCTGTGTACATGTACTGATAAGATAACAGAGGAGAGATCGGGGATCCTGTGTACATGTACTGATAACATAGAGGAGAGATCGGGGATCCTGTGTACATGTACTGATAAGATAACAGAGGAGAGATCGGGGATCCTGTGTACATGTACTGATAACATAGAGGAGAGATCGGGGATCCTGTGTACATGTACTGATAAGATAACAGAGGAGAGATCAGGGATCCTGTGTACATGTACAGATAACACAGAGGAGAGATCGGGGATCCTGTGTACATGTACTGATAACATAGAGGAGAGATCGGGGATCCTGTGTACATGTACTGATAAGATAACATAGAGGAGAGATTGGGGATCCTGTGTACATGTAATGATAACATAGAGGAGAGATTGGGGATCCTGTGTACATGTACTGATAAGATAGAGGAGAGATCGGAGATCCTGTGTACATGTACTGATAACATAGAGGAGAGATCGGGGATCCTGTGTACATGTACTGATAAGATAACATAGAGGAGAGATCGGGGATCCTGTGTACATGTACTGATAAGATAACATAGAGGAGAGATCGGGGATCCTGTGTACATGTACTGATAAGATAACATAGAGGAGAGATCGGGGATCCTGTGTACATGTACTGATAAGATAACAGAGGAGAGATCGGGGATCCTGTGTACATGTACTGATAACATAGAGGAGAGATCAGGGATCCTGTGTACATGTACTGATAAGATAACATATAGGAGAGATCGGGGATCCTGTGTACATGTACTGATAAGATAACATAGAGGAGAGATCGGGGATCCTGTGTACATGTACTGATAAGATAACATATAGGAGAGATCGGGGATCCTGTGTACATGTACTGATAAGATAACAGAGGAGAGATCGGGGATCCTGTGTACATGTACTGATAAGATAACATAGAGGAGAGATCGGGGATCCTGTGTACATGTACTGATAAGATAACAGAGGAGAGATCGGGGATCCTGTGTACATGTACTGATAAGATAACAGAGGAGAGATCGGGGATCCTGTGTACATGTACTGATAAGATAGAGGAGAGATCGGGGATCCTGTGTACATGTACTGATAAGATAACATAGAGGAGAGATCGGGGATCCTGTGTACATGTACTGATAAGATAACATAGAGGAGAGATCGGGGATCCTGTGTACATGTACTGATAAGATAACATAGAGGAGAGATCGGGGATCCTGTGTACATGTACTGATAAGATAACATAGAGGAGAGATCGGGGATTCTGTGTACATGTACTGATAAGATAACATAGAGGAGAGATCGGGGATCCTGTGTACATGTACTGATAAGAAAACATAGAGGAGAGATCGGGGATCCTGTGTACATGTACTGATAAGATAACATAGAGGAGAGATCGGGGATCCTGTGTACATGTACTGATAAGATAACATAGAGGAGAGATCGGGGATCCTGTGTACATGTACTGATAATATAGAGGAGAGATCGGGGATCCTGTGTACATGTACTGATAACAGAGGAGAGATTGAGGATCCTGTGTACATGTACTGATAAGATAACATAGAGGAGAGATCGGGGATCCTGTGTACATGTACTGATAATATAGAGGAGAGATCGGGGATCCTGTGTACATGTACTGATAAGATAGAGGAGAGATCGGGGATCCTGTGTACATGTACTGATAACATAGAGGAGAGATCGGGGATCCTGTGTACATGTACTGATAAGATAACATAGAGGAGAGATCGGGGATCCTGTGTACATGTACTGATAACATAGAGGAGAGATCGGGGATCCTGTGTACATGTACTGATAAGATAACAGAGGAGAGATCGGGGATCCTGTGTACATGTACTGATAAGATAACAGAGGAGAGATCGGGGATCCTGTGTACATGTACTGATAAGATAACATAGAGGAGAGATCGGGGATCCTGTGTACATGTACTGATAAGATAACAGAGGAGAGATCGGGGATCCTGTGTACATGTACTAATAAGATAACATGGAGGAGAGATCGGGGATCCTGTGTACATGTACTGATAAGATAACATGGAGGAGAGATCGGGGATCCTGTGTACATGTACTGATAAGATAACATAGAGGAGAGATCGGGGATCCTGTGTACATGTACTGATAAGATAACATGGAGGAGAGATCGGGGATCCTGTGTACATGTACTGATAAGATAACATGGAGGAGAGATCGGAGATCCTGTGTACATGTACTGATAATATAGAGGAGAGATCGGGGATCCTGTGTACATGTACTGATAAGATAGAGGAGAGATCGGGGATCCTGTGTACATGTACTGATAAGATAACATGGAGGAGAGATCGGGGATCCTGTGTACATGTACTGATAAGATAACAGAGGAGAGATCGGGGATCCTGTGTACATGTACTGATAAAATAACAGAGGAGAGATCGGGGATCCTGTGTACATGTACTGATAATATAGAGGAGAGATCGGGGATCCTGTGTACATGTACTGATAAGATAACATAAAGGAGAGATCGGGGATCCTGTGTACATGTACTGATAAGATAACAGAGGAGAGATCGGGGATCCTGTGTACATGTACTGATAATATAGAGGAGAGATCAGGGATCCTGTGTACATGTACTGATAACATAGAGGAGAGATCAGGGATCCTGTGTACATGTACTGATAAGATAACATGGAGGAGAGATCGGGGATCCTGTGTACATGTACTGATAAGATAACATAGAGGAGAGATCGGGGATCCTGTGTACATGTACTGATAAGATAACATAGAGAAGAGATCGGGGATCCTGTGTACATGTACAGATAACATGGAGGAGAGATCGGGGATTCTGTGTACATGTACTGATAAGATAACAGAGGAGAGATCGGGGATCCTGTGTACATGTACTGATAAGATAACATAGAGGAGAGATCGGGGATCCTGTGTACATGTACTGATAACACGGAGGAGAGATCGGGGATCCTGTGTACATGTACTGATAAGATAACAGAGGAGAGATCGGGGATCCTGTGTACATGTACTGATAACATAGAGGAGAGATCGGGGATCCTGTGTACATGTACTGATAACATAGAGGAGAGATCGGGGATCCTGTGTACATGTACTGATAACATAGAGAAGAGATCGGGGATCCTGTGTACATGTACTGATAAGATAACAGAGGAGAGATCAGGGATCCTGTGTACATGTACTGATAAGATAACAGAGGAGAGATCGGGATCCTGTGTACATGTACAGATAACATGGAGGAGAGATCGGGGATTCTGTGTACATGTACTGATAAGATAACAGAGGAGAGATCGGGGATCCTGTGTACATGTACTGATAAGATAACAGAGGAGAGATCGGGATCCTGTGTACATGTACAGATAACATGGAGGAGAGATCGGGGATTCTGTGTACATGTACTGATAAGATAACAGAGAGGAGATCGGGGATTCTGTGTACATGTACTGATAAGATAACATAGAGGAGAGATCGGGGATCCTGTGTACATGTACTGATAACATAGAGGAGAGATCGGGGATCCTGTGTACATGTACTGATAACATAGAGGAGAGATCGGGGATCCTGTGTACATGTACTGATAAGATAACATAGAGGAGAGATCGGGGATCCTGTGTACATGTACTGATAAGATAACATAGAGGAGAGATCGGGGATCCTGTGTACATGTACTGATAAGATAACATAGAGAAGAGATCGGGGATCCTGTGTACATGTACTGATAACAGAGGAGAGATCGGGGATCCTGTGTACATGTACTGATAACAGAGGAGAGATCGGGGATCCTGTGTACATGTACTGATAACATAGAGCAGAGATCGGGGATCCTGTGTACATGTACTGATAACAGAGGAGAGATCGGGGATCCTGTGTACATGTACTGATAAGATAACATAGAGGAGAGATCAGGGATCCTGTGTACATGTACTGATAAGATAACATAGAGGAGAGATCGGGGATCCTGTGTACATGTACTGATAACACAGAGGAGAGATCGGGGATCCTGTGTACATGTACTGATAACATAGAGGAGAGATCGGGGATCCTGTGTACATGTACTGATAAGATAACAGAGGAGATATCGGGGATCCTGTGTACATGTACTGATAAGATAACATAGAGGAGAGATCGGGGATCCTGTGTACATGTACTGATAAGATAACATAGAGGAGAGATCGGGGATCCTGTGTACATGTACTGATAACACGGAGGAGAGATCGGGGATCCTGTGTACATGTACTGATAAGATAACAGAGGAGAGATCGGGGATCCTGTGTACATGTACTGATAACATAGAGGAGAGATCGGGGATCCTGTGTACATGTACTGATAACATAGAGGAGAGATCGGGGATCCTGTGTACATGTACTGATAACATAGAGAAGAGATCGGGGATCCTGTGTACATGTACTGATAAGATAACAGAGGAGAGATCAGGGATCCTGTGTACATGTACTGATAAGATAACAGAGGAGAGATCGGGGATCCTGTGTACATGTACTGATAACATGGAGGAGAGATCGGGGATCCTGTGTACATGTACTGATAAGATAACATAGAGAAGAGATCGGGGATCCTGTGTACATGTACTGATAACATAGAGGAGAGATCGGGGATCCTGTGTACATGTACTGATAAGATAACATAGAGGAGAGATCGGGGATCCTGTGTACATGTACTGATAAGATAACATAGAGGAGAGATCGGGGATCCTGTGTACATGTACTGATAACATAGAGGAGAGATCGGGGATCCTGTGTACATGTACTGATAAGATAACATAGAGGAGAGATCAGGGATCCTGTGTACATGTACTGATAAGATAACATAGAGGAGAGATCGGGGATCCTGTGTACATGTACTGATAACATAGAGGAGAGATCGGGGATCCTGTGTACATGTACTGATAAGATAACAGAGGAGAGATCGGGGATCCTGTGTACATGTACTGATAAGATAACAGAGGAGAGATCGGGGATTCTGTGTACATGTACTGATAAGATAACATAGAGGAGAGATCGGGGATCCTGTGTACATGTACTGATAAGATAACATAGAGGAGAGATCGGGGATTCTGTGTACATGTACTGATAAGATAACATAGAGGAGAGATCGGGGATCCTGTGTACATGTACTGATAACATGGAGGAGAGATCGGGGATCCTGTGTACATGTACTGATAAGATAACATAGAGAAGAGATCGGGGATCCTGTGTACATGTACTGATAACATAGAGGAGAGATCGGGGATCCTGTGTACATGTACTGATAAGATAACATAGAGGAGAGATCGGGGATCCTGTGTACATGTACTGATAAGATAACAGAGGAGAGATCGGGGATCCTGTGTACATGTACTGATAAGATAACATAGAGGAGAGATCGGGGATCCTGTGTACATGTACTGATAAGATAACATAGAGGAGAGATCGGGGATCCTGTGTACATGTACTGATAAGATAACAGAGGAGAGATCGGGGATCCTGTGTACATGTACTGATAAGATAACAGAGGAGAGATCGGGGATCCTGTGTACATGTACTGATAAGATAACATAGAGGAGAGATCGGGGATCCTGTGTACATGTACTGATAAGATAACATAGAGGAGAGATCGGGGATCCTGTGTACATGTACTGATAAGATAACATAGAGGAGAGATCGGGGATCCTGTGTACATGTACTGATAACACGGAGGAGAGATCGGGGATCCTGTGTACATGTACTGATAAGATAACAGAGGAGAGATCGGGGATCCTGTGTACATGTACTGATAACATAGAGGAGAGATCGGGGATCCTGTGTACATGTACTGATAACATAGAGGAGAGATCGGGGATCCTGTGTACATGTACTGATAAGATAACAGAGGAGAGATGAGGGATCCTGTGTACATGTACTGATAACATAGAGCAGAGATCGGGGATCCTGTGTACATGTACTGATAACAGAGGAGAGATCGGGGATCCTGTGTACATGTACTGATAACAGAGGAGAGATCGGGGATCCTGTGTACATGTACTGATAAGATAACATGGAGGAGAGATCGGGGATCCTGTGTACATGTACTGATAAGATAACATAGAGGAGAGATCGGGGATCCTGTGTACATGTACTGATAACATAGAGGAGAGATCGGGGATCCTGTGTACATGTACTGATAAGATAACAGAGAGGAGATCGGGGATCCTGTGTACATGTACTGATAAGATAACATAGAGGAGAGATCGGGGATCCTGTGTACATGTACTGATAACATAGAGGAGATCGGGGATCCTGTGTACATGTACTGATAAGATAACATGGAGGAGAGATCGGGGATCCTGTGTACATGTACTGATAAGATAACATAGAGGAGAGATCGGGGATCCTGTGTACATGTACTGATAAGATAACATAGAGGAGAGATCGGGGATCCTGTGTACATGTACTGATAAGATAGAGGAGAGATCGGGGATCCTGTGTACATGTACTGATAAGATAACAGAGGAGAGATCGGGGATCCTGTGTACATGTACTGATAAGATAACAGAGGAGAGATCGGGGATCCTGTGTACATGTACTGATAACATAGAGGAGAGATCGGGGATCCTGTGTACATGTACTGATAAGATAACATAGAGGAGAGATCGGGGATCCTGTGTACATGTACTGATAAGATAACATAGAGGAGAGATCGGGGATCCTGTGTACATGTACTGATAAGATAACACAGAGGAGAGATCGGGGATCCTGTGTACATGTACTGATAAGATAACAGAGGAGAGATCGGGGATCCTGTGTACATGTACTGATAACATGGAGGAGAGATTGGGGATCCTGTGTACATGTACTGATAACATAGAGGAGAGATCGGGGATCCTGTGTACATGTACTGATAACATAGAGGAGAGATCGGGGATCCTGTGTACATGTACTGATAACATAGAGGAGAGATCGGGGATCCTGTGTACATGTACTGATAACATAGAGGAGAGATCGGGGATCCTGTGTACATGTACTGATAAGATAACAGAGGAGAGATGAGGGATCCTGTGTACATGTACTGATAAGATAACATAGGAGAGATCGGGGATCCTGTGTACATGTACTGATAAGATAACATAGAGGAGAGATCGGGGATCCTGTGTACATGTACTGATAACAGAGGAGAGATCGGGGATCCTGTGTACATGTACTGATAAGATAACATAGAGGAGAGATCGGGGATCCTGTGTACATGTACTGATAAGATAACATAGAGGAGAGATCTGGGATCCTGTGTACATGTACTGATAAGATAATAGAGGAGAGATCGAGGATCCTGTGTACATGTACTGATAAGATAACATAGAGGAGAGATCGGGGATCCTGTGTACATGTACTGATAAGATAACATAGAGGAGAGATCAGGGATCCTGTGTACATGTACTGATAACATAGAGGAGAGATCGGGGATCCTGTGTACATGTACTGATAAGATAACATAGAGGAGAGATCAGGGATCCTGTGTACATGTACTGATAACATAGAGGAGAGATCGGGGATCCTGTGTACATGTACTGATAAGATAACATAGAGGAGAGATCAGGGATCCTGTGTACATGTACTGATAACATGGAGGAGAGATCGGGGATCCTGTGTACATGTACTGATAAGATAACATAGAGGAGAGATCGGGGATCCTGTGTACATGTACTGATAAGATAACATAGAGGAGAGATCAGGGATCCTGTGTACATGTACTGATAACATAGAGGAGAGATCGGGGATCCTGTGTACATGTACTGATAAGATAACATAGAGGAGAGATCAGGGATCCTGTGTACATGTACTGATAACATAGAGGAGAGATCGGGGATCCTGTGTACATGTACTGATAACATAGAGGAGAGATCGGGGATCCTGTGTACATGTACTGATAAGATAACATAGAGGAGAGATCGGGGATCCTGTGTACATGTACTGATAACATAGAGGAGAGATCGGGGATCCTGTGTACATGTACTGATAACATAGAGGAGAGATCGGGGATCCTGTGTACATGTACTGATAAGATAACATAGAGGAGAGATCGGGGATCCTGTGTACATGTACTGATAAGATAGAGGAGAGATCGGGGATCCTGTGTACATGTACTGATAACATAGAGGAGAGATCGGGGATCCTGTGTACATGTACTGATAAGATAACATAGAGGAGAGATCGGGGGTCCTGTGTACATGTACTGATAAGATAACATAGAGGAGAGATCGGGGATCCTGTGTACATGTACTGATAAGATAACATAGAGGAGAGATCGGGGATCCTGTGTACATGTACTGATAAGATAACAGAGGAGATATCGGGGATCCTGTGTACATGTACTGATAACATAGAGGAGAGATCGGGGATCCTGTGTACATGTACTGATAACATAGAGGAGAGATCGGGGATCCTGTGTACATGTACTGATAAGATAACAGAGGAGATATCGGGGATCCTGTGTACATGTACTGATAACATAGAGGAGAGATCGGGGATCCTGTGTACATGTACTGATAAGATAACATAGAGGAGAGATCGGGGATCCTGTGTACATGTACTGATAACATAGAGGAGAGATCGGGGATCCTGTGTACATGTACTGATAAGATAACAGAGGAGAGATCGGGGATCCTGTGTACATGTACTGATAACATAGAGGAGAGATCGGGGATCCTGTGTACATGTACTGATAACATAGAGGAGAGATCGGGGAGGGGCTTGCTATCTTGTATGAAGGAATCTTATGTCCAATCCTCTGTCTGCAGATTCGGGGCATGGGAATGAACTCCCCTGAGCTGCTTCTATTGGTGGAGAACTGCCCCAAAGGTGCTGAGACTCTGGTCACCCGCTGCCTGCACATCCTGACCGATAAAGGTGAGTATGAAGCCTTCAGAGATCATCTCAGTGCTGCCTGTCCTCCGTTGTATTGGCCTTATGTTATGGAGGATCCTCAAAGCTGGCCATACACATAATGAGGTGAATGGAGGAATTCTGATTGGCTCTAGCTGCTGATCAATGGAAAGTTGTTTTGTTTTTCCCCAAGGTATCTCTGACAGAAGTCGAACTAGTTGTCCTCAGCAGGGGGACCCCAGCAGGTAATGTCAGGATGTGGAGCCACCTGACCCCTGTCCCTTCCCCCACCTCCCCTTCCCTTTCCCCAGTAGTTCCCAGGCTCTCCCAGGACCCCAGCAGGTAATGTCAGAATGTGGAGTGGGAGGAGATGGAAGAACACCCATCCCCCCACTCTCCTCTGCAGTACTGTGATCCCGGAAGCGCTGGGCTCTGCGCACTTCCAGGCCAGAGCTGTCACAATCCTGGCTGGAAAGCCGTGTGTACAGCTGATCAGACAGTCCTCCGCTCGGACACATGATGTCTCCATAAAGAGAACCTGTCATCTGCCCAGTGCTATCATATAGGCCCTTGTTAGCCTCCTTGTGATGGTAATAAAGTTAAAGTATAATTATAATAAAAATAATTGAAAAAAAATAAATGTTTCCCTCTCCCTGCACGCTCACCCAAAAGCAACCCTGGGAACAAACTTTGACTAAGGCCAATTGTTGTGAAACGCGTCAGTTTCGTGTGACGTTGCTTTGTTAGATGTACAATACACTGGAGGGCACAGGTATGTAGAGCAGTTGTGCCACACGTTTTATATCGCGGGAGGATCATTCTAAGGCCGCCATTTCCCATTTACTCTACACTGATGAGCTGGAAAAGCAATTGAAATGTCGCCTGTTGATGATTTTGGGTCTGTGTGAAAAAAATGTCCTTCAAAAAAAACTTGGTGACCAGCCACATATACTGCGGCAGTACATATTGGCCTAAACTGATAAAGAAATTTGATTTTTTTTTTTTTTTATTGAATGTTTTATAGCAGAAAGTAAAAATTAAAAAATATATATTTTTTACGCTATAAAACATCCAATAAAAAAAAAGTAAAGAAATCAGATTCATCAGTTTTTAGGCCAATATGTATTCTGCTACATGTTTTTTTTTTATTTATTTTTTTCCTAGAAACAAAAGCGACAATTTAAAAAATAAATAAATAAATAAATTGTCGCTCTTTTTTTGTTTTTAGCAAAAAAAAAAAAAAAAAGTGATCAAATGCCACCAAAGAAAGCTCTATTTGTGGGAAAAGATATCATTTTTGGGTACAACGTCGCACGACCGCGCAATTGTCAGTTAAAGTAACGCAGTGCCGTATCGCAAAAAATGGCCTTGTCATAAAGGGGTAAAATCTTCTGGGGCTGAACGTGTTCATAAATGGGAGCCTTGCTCCAGAGGTGAAGTGGTTAAACGTCTTCTGTCGAGCGGGGGATCCCACACACTGACATTTGCATTGGTGTATGGCCAGCTTTACCGTCCATTATTGGCCCTTGTAGTCATGTGAGTGAACGTGTCATTTATATTTATTTTTTATCTGAAACTAGTGCCGCCATCTCCTGAACTAGTGAAACGCGTGCGTGAACTCTATCAGAAGCGTCTTCCGGATGTCCGGTTCCTGATCCCAGTGCTGAACGGTCTGGATAAGGTAAAGCTCTGCATCTGGAATGCCACTTTCCTGGCCGCTCTGATCAGTTTGCTGGTTCTGTACATTCTAGAGAGGCAGATAAAGCCTCAGACACTGATATATGGGAGTTGGGTCCCCCTGGGTAGGGTGTGTGAGGGGGGGGTTGGGTCCCCCTGGGTAGGGTGTGTGAGGGGGGGTAGGTCCCCCTGGGTAGGGTGTGTGAGGGGGGGGTTGGGTCCCCCTGGGTAGGGTGTGTGAGGGGGGGTAGGTCCCCCTGGGTAGGGTGTGTGGGGGGGGTAGGTCCCCCTGGGTAGGGTGTGCGAGGGGGAGGTTGGGTCCGCCTGGGTAGGGTGTGTGAGGGGAGGGTTGGGTCCCCCTGGGTAGGGTGTGTGAGGGGGAGGTTGGGTCCCCCTGGGTAGGGTGTGTGAGGGGGGGTAGGTCCCCCTGGGTAGGGTGTGTGAGGGGGAGGTTGGGTCCGCCTGGGTAGGGTGTGTGAGGGGGGGTTGGGTCCTCCTGGGTAGGGTGTGTGAGGGGGGGTTGGGTCCCCCTGGGTAGGGTGTGTGAGGGGGGGGTTGGGTCCCCCTGGGTAGGGTGTGTGAGGGGGGGGTTGGGTCCCCCTGGGTAGGGTGTGTGTGGGGGGGGTTGGGTCCCCCTGGGTAGGGTGTGTGTGGGGGGGGTTGGGTCCCCCTGGGTAGGGTGTGTGTGGGGGGGGTTGGGTCCCCTGGGTAGGGTGTGTGAGGGGGGGTTGGGTCCCCCTGGGTAGGGTGTGTGAGGGGGGGTTGGGTCCCCCTGGGTAGGGTGTGTGAGGGGAGGGTTGGGTCCCCCTGGGTATGGTGTGTGTGGGGGGGGTTGGGTCCCCCCTGGGTAGGGTGTTTGTGGGGGGGTTGGGTCCCCCTGGGTAGGGTGTGTGAGGGGGGGTTGGGTCCCCTGGGTAGGGTGTGTGAGGGGGGGTTGGGTCCCCTGGGTAGGGTGTGTGAGGGGGGTTGGGTCCCCCTGGGTAGGGTGTGTGAGGAGGGTTGGGTCGCCCTGGTGGGGTGGGGTGAGGGGGGGTTGGGTCCCCCTGGGTTAGGGTGTGTGAGGGGGGGGTTGGGTCCCCCTGGGTAGGGTGTGTGAGGGGGGGTAGGTCCCCCTGGGTAGGGTGTGTGAGGGGGGTAGGTCCCCCTGGGTAGGGTGTGTGAGGGGGGGGTAGGTCCCCCTGGGTAGGGTGTGTGAGGGGGAGGTTGGGTCCCCCTGGGTAGGGTGTGTGAGGGGGGGGTAGGTCCCCCTGGGTAGGGTGTGGGGGGGGGGTTGGGTCCCCCTGGGTAGGGTGTGTGAGGGGGAGGTTGGGTCCCCTGGGTAGGGTGTGTGAGGGGGAGGTTGGGTCCGCCTGGGTAGGGTGTGTGAGGGGGGGTTGGGTCCTCCTGGGTAGGGTGTGTGAGGGGGGGTTGGGTCCCCCTGGGTAGGGTGTGTGAGGGGGGTTGGGTCCCCCTGGGTAGGGTGTGTGAGGGGGGGTTGGGTCCCCCTGGGTAGGGTGTGTGTGGGGGGGGTTGGGTCCCCCTGGGTAGGGTGTGTGTGGGGGGGGTTGGGTCCCCCTGGGTAGGGTGTGTGAGGGGGGGTTGGGTCCCCCTGGGTAGGGTGTGTGAAGGGAGGGTTGGGTCCCCCTGGGTATGGTGTGTGTGGGGGGGGTTGGGTCCCCCCTGGGTAGGGTGTTTGTGGGGGGGTTGGGTCCCCCTGGGTAGGGTGTGTGAGGGGGGGTTGGGTCCCCCTGGGTAGGGTGTGTGAGGGGGGTTGGGTCCCCCTGGGTAGGGTGTGTGAGGGGGGGTTGGGTCCCCCTGGGTAGGGTGTGTGAAGGGGGGGTTGGGTCCCTATCCCTATTATCCCTAACTCCCAATCATACATACATGTACTGGGGCTAATTCATCTCCCAGCATGTCTTTGGAATGTGGGAGGAAAGCAAAGTACCAGGAAGAACCAATAATCCCTCTGTGCTTCCCAATCCTTGATTTTATTCTGATTGTGATTGTGTTATTGCAGAGTCTGTCTTACCGATCCTCCTCCTCCTCCTCCTCCTCCTCCTCCTCCTCCTCCTTTCTCTTCTAGAAAGAGGTAGTCCAGGCTTTGCCCAAACTCATCAAACTCAACCCAATAGTAGTGAAGGAAGTCTTCAACCGCCTCCTGGGAACCCAGCATGGTAAGAGCGCGAAATCTGTGTTGTGCCAATATCATTCTTCGTGTAGTCCATCCTTGTCGTGTCATTCTTCGTGTAGTCCATCCTTGTCGTGTCATTCTTCGTGTAGTCCATCCTTGTCGTGTCATTCTTCGTGTAGTCCGTCCTCGTCGTGTCATTCTTCGTGTAGTCCATCCTTGTCGTGTCATTCTTCATGTAGTCCATCCTTGTCGTGTCATTCTTCATGTAGTCCATCCTTGTCGTGTCATTCTTCATGTAGTCCATCCTTGTCGTGTCATTCTTCGTGTAGTCCATCCTTGTCGTGTCATTCTTCGTGTAGTCTGTTCTCGTCAGGTCAGTGATCATATATTCAGGACCTTCTTCTTTTTGCCTTTTTTATAGCCTGTGGCGGCCCGATATCGGAACTCCTATAGTTCTGATTGGCTTGGTGTCAGACTTGCCATGATATCATTCATATATTTGGTACTGGCTGCCGGCCTACATATAGAAGGTTCCGGCTCTGCCGGCCTACATATAGAAGGTTCCGGCTCTGCCGGCCTACATATAGAAGGTTCCGGCTCTGCCAGCCTACATATAGAAGGTTCCGGCTCTGCTGGCCTACATATAGAAGGTTCCGGCTCTGCCGGCCT
>JBBGZY010003820.1:0-100382 GCA_037952925.1 Lithobates clamitans
CCGTCCCCTTCCCCCTCGGTCCCCTTCCCCCTCGGTCCCTCCGTCCCCTTCCCCCCTCGGTCCCCTTCCCCCTCGGTCCCTCCGTCCCCTTCCCCCTCGGTCCCCTTCCCCCTCGGTCCCTCCGTACCCTTCCCCCTCGGTCCCTCCGTCCCCTTCCCCCTCGGTCCCCTTCCCCCTCGGTCCCCTTCCCCCTCGGTCCCTCCGTCCCCTTCCCCCTCCGTCCCTCCGTCCCCTTCCCCCTAGGTTTCTCCGTCCCCTTCCCCCTCAGTCCCGCCGTCCCCTTCCCCCTCGGTCCCTCCGTCCCCTTCCCCTCGGTCCCTCCGTCCCCTTCCCCCTCGGTCCCGCCGTCCCCTTCCCCCTCGGTCCCTCCGTCCCCTTCCCCCTCGGTCCCGCCGTCCCCTTCCCCCTCGGTCCCTCCGTCCCCTTCCCCCTCCGTCCCCTTCCCCCTCGGTCCCTCCGTCCCCTTCCCCCTCGGTCCCTCCGTCCCCTTCCCCCTCGGTCCCTCCGTCCCCTTCCCCCTCCGTCCCCTTCCCCCTCGGTCCCTCCATCCCCTTTCCCCTCCATCCCTCCGTCCCCTTCCCCCTCGGTCCCTCCGTCCCCTTCCCCCTCCATCCCTCCGTCCCCTTCCCCCTCCGTCCCCTTCCCCCTCGGTCCCTCCGTCCCCTTCCCCCTCGGTCCCTCCGTCCCTTCCCCCTCGGTCCCCTTCCCCCTCCGTCCCCTTCCCCCCCGGTCCCTCCGTCCCCTTCCCCCTCGGTCCCTCGGTCCCCTTCCCCCTCGGTCCCCTTCCCCCTCGGTCCCTCCGTCCCCTTCCCCCTCGGTCCCCCTGTCCCCTTCCCCCTCAGTCCCCCGTCCCCTTCCCCCTCGGTCCCCTTCCCCCTCGGTCCCTCCGTCCCCTTCCCCTCGGTCCCTCCGTCCCCTTCCCCCTCGGTCCCCTTCCCCCTCGGTCCCCTTCCCCCTCGGTCCCTCCGTCCCCTTCCCCCTCCGTCCCCTTCCCCCTCGGTCCCTCCATCCCCTTTCCCCTCCATCCCTCCGTCCCCTTCCCCCTCGGTCCCTCCATCCCCTTCCCCCTCCATCCCTCCGTCCCCTTCCCCCTCTGTCCCCTTCCCCCTCGGTCCCTCCGTCCCCTTCCCCCTCGGTCCCTCCGTCCCCTTCCCCCTCCGTCCCCTTCCCCCTCGGTCCCTCCATCCCTTCCCCCTCCATCCTTCCGTCCCCTTCCCCCTCGGTCCCTCCATCCCCTTCCCCCTCCATCCCTCCGTCCCCTTCCCCCTCTGTCCCCTTCCCCCTCGGTCCCTCCATCCCCTTCCCCCTCCATCCCTCCGTCCCCTTCCCCCTCCGTCCCCTTCCCCCTCCGTCCCCCTGTCCCCTTCCCCCTCGGTCCCTCCGTCCCCTTCCCCCTCGGTCCCCCCGTCCCCTTCCCCCTCGGTCCCTCCATCCCCTTCCCCCTCCATCCCTCCATCCCCTTCCCCCTCGGTCCCTCTGTCCCCTTCCCCCTCGGTCCCTCCGTCCCCTTCCCCTCGGTCCCTCCGTCCCCTTCCCCCTCGGTCCCTCCGTCCCCTTCCCCCCGGTCCCTCCGTCCCCTTCCCCCTCGGTCCCCTTCCCCCCCGGTCCCTCCGTCTCCTTCCCCCCGGTCCCTCCGTCCCCTTCCCCCTCGGTCCCTCCGTCCCCTTCCCCCCCTCGGTCCCTCGGTCCCCTTCCCCTCGGTCCCTCCGTCCCCTTCCCCCCGGTCCCTCCGTCCACTTCCCCCTCGGTCCCTCCGTCCCCTTCCCCCTCGGTCCCTCGGTCCCCTTCCCCCCCGGTCCCTCCGTCTCCTTCCCCCCGGTCCCTCGGTCCCCTTCCCCCTCGGTCCCTCCGTCCCCTTCCCCCTCGGTCCCTCGGTCCCCTTCCCCCTCCGTCCCTCGGTCCCCTTCCCCCTCGGTCCCTCCGTCCCCTTCCCCCTCGATCCCGCCGTCCCCTTCCCCCCCGGTCCCTCCGTCCCCTTCCCCCTCGGTCCCTCCGTCCCCTCCCCCTCTGTCCCTAGGTCCCCTTCCCCCTCGGTCCCTCCGTCCCCTTCCCCCCCGGTCCCTCCGTCTCCTTCCCCCCGGTCCCTCCGTCCCCTTCCCCCTCGGTCCCTCCGTCCCCTTCCCCCTCGGTCCCTCCGTCCCCTTCCCCCTCCGTCCCCTTCCCCCTCGGTCCCTCCATCCCCTTCCCCCTCCATCCTTCCGTCCCCTTCCCCCTCGGTCCCTCCATCCCCTTCCCCCTCCATCCCTCCGTCCCCTTCCCCCTCTGTCCCCTTCCCCCTCGGTCCCTCCATCCCCTTCCCCCTCCATCCCTCCGTCCCCTTCCCCCTCCGTCCCCTTCCCCCTCCGTCCCCCTGTCCCCTTCCCCCTCGGTCCCTCCGTCCCCTTCCCCCTCGGTCCCCCCGTCCCCTTCCCCCTCGGTCCCTCCATCCCCTTCCCCTCCATCCCTCCATCCCCTTCCCCCTCGGTCCCTCTGTCCCCTTCCCCCTCGGTCCCTCCGTCCCCTTCCCCCTCGGTCCCTCCGTCCCCTTCCCCCTCGGTCCCTCGGTCCCCTTCCCCCTCGGTCCCTCCGTCCCCTTCCCCCTCGGTCCCCTTCCCCCCCGGTCCCTCCGTCTCCTTCCCCCCGGTCCCTCCGTCCCCTTCCCCCTCGGTCCCTCCGTCCCCTTCCCCCTCGGTCCCTCGGTCCCCTTCCCCCTCGGTCCCTCCGTCCCCTTCCCCCCGGTCCCTCCGTCCACTTACCCCTCGGTCCCTCCGTCCCCTTCCCCCTCGGTCCCTCGGTCCCCTTCCCCCCCGGTCCCTCCGTCTCCTTCCCCCCGGTCCCTCCGTCCCCTTCCCCCTCGGTCCCTCCGTCCCCTTCCCCCTCGGTCCCTCGGTCCCCTTCCCCCTCGGTCCCTCCGTCCCCTTCCCCCTCGGTCCCTCCGTCCCCTTCCCCCCGGTCCCTCCGTCCCCTTCCCCCCCGGTCCCTCCGTCTCCTTCCCCCCGGTCCCTCGGTCCCCCTTCCCCCTCGGTCCCTCGGTCCCCTTCCCCCTCGGTCCCTCGGTCCCCTTCCCCCTCGGTCCCTCCGTCCCCTTCCCCCTCGGTCCCTTGGTCCCCTTCCCCCTCCGTCCCTCCGTCCCCTTCCCCCTCGGTCCCTCCGTCCCCTTCCCCCTCGATCCCGCCGTCCCCTTCCCCCCCGGTCCCTCCGTCCCCTTCCCCCCCGGTCCCTCCGTCCCCTTCCCCCCCGGTCCCTCCGTCCCCTTCCCCCTCGGTCCCTCCGTCCCCTTCCCCTCTGTCCCTAGGTCCCCTTCCCCCTCGGTCCCTCCGTCCCCTTCCCCCCGGTCCCTCCGTCTCCTTCCCCCCGGTCCCTCCGTCCCCTTCCCCCTCGGTCCCTCCGTCCCCTTCCCCCTCGGTCCCTCCGTCCCCTTCCCCCTCGGTCCCTCCGTCTCCTTCCCCCCGGTCCCTCCGTCCCCTTCCCCCTCGGTCCCTCCGTCCCCTTCCCCCTCGGTCCCTCCGTCCCCTTCCCCCTCGGTCCCTCCGTCCCTTTCCCCCTCGGTCCCTCCGTCCCCTTCCCCCTCGGTCCCTCGGTCCCCTTCCCCCTCGGTCCCTCGGTCCCCTTCCCCCTCGATCCCGCCGTCCCCTTCCCCCCCGGTCCCTCCGTCCCCTTCCCCCTCGGTCCCTCCGTCCCCTTCCCCCTCTGTCCCTAGGTCCCCTTCCCTCTCGGTCCCTCCGTCCCCTTCCCCCCCGGTCCCTCCGTCTCCTTCCCCCCGGTCCCTCTGTCCCCTTCCCCCTCGGTCCCTCCGTCCCCTTCCCCCTCGGTCCCTCCGTCCCCTTCCCCCTCGGTCCCTCCGTCTCCTTCCCCCTGGTCCCTCTGTCCCCTTCCCCCTCGGTCCCTCCGTCCCCTTCCCCCTCGGTCCCTCCGTCCCCTTCCCCCTCGGTCCCTCCGTCTCCTTCCCCCTCGGTCCCGCCATCCCTTTCCCCCTCGGTCCCTCCATCCCCTTCCCCCTCGGTCCCTCCGTCCCCTTCCCTCCAAATATGACTGACCACCAGATCTTCTCTTCTGGTATCTCCTTTGGTTTCCATCTTCTCTCTCCATAAATCGTGGTGGAAACATTCTGATTTGGACTTGTTACTTCATTGGAATGATCTGGACAGGTCTACCTCTGCTATAGTTAGTCTGGTTGAAAAAAAGACACAAGTCCATCTAGTTCCACCAATAAACCAGTTCTCCTATCTATGAGTATCTCTTGTTGGGGTCCCCACCAGACCTGTGAACCTTCAGACACAAATGGATCTCGGCAAAGGCTTGAAATTTGGGACTTCCTGTTCATACAACTTAAAGAATGGTTCCATCCAAGATCCTGCATAGGCACACCTCCCAACTTTTTGAGATGGACTTTTTTTTTTCAACCCAACGTCCTCTCTGGCCTGCTAGGGATCTACTCACCAGAAGGGGGATTGTATATGTGTTCTGGGATTGCTTGGATTTTTCACAATTCTAGGCAATTGCCCTGAGCTGGAAGAAGTCCTCTCCCCCTGCAGCCCAGTTCTGGTAACAATTGGTCAGAGATAGGAATGCTAATGGAAGGGGGCTGCTTTATATACATTGGATAAGAAGTGAACAGGAAGCACCACCCCGGCCTCAATGACTCACTTTGATGTTGTTTTACTTTATTGTCTGCGCTGGAGGACAGCCCTGCCTTTGTGAATGCTGCATATATATATGTACAGTATGTGACAAATGTAAGTACACCCATCAGTGACATTTGTGTAAATCTTTTCTTCTCTCTTTTCATGTGACAACACTGAAGAAATGACACTTGTCTACAATGTAAAGTAGTGAGTGTACAGCTTGTATAACAGTGTAAATTTGCTGTCCCCTCAAAATAACTCAACACACAGCCATTAATGTCTAAACCGCTGGCAACAAAAGTCAGTACACCCCTAAGTGACAATCTCCAAATTGGGCCCAAAGTGTCAATATTTTGTGTGGCCGCCATTATTTTCCAGCACTGCCTTAACCCTCTTGGACATGGAGGTCACCAGAGCTTCACAGGTTGTCACTGGAGTCCTCTTCCCCTCCTCCATGATGACATCACGGAGCTGGTGGATGTTAGAGACCTTGCGCTCCTCCACCTTCCGTTTGAGAATCCCCCACAGATGATCAATAGGGTTTAGGTCTGGAGACATGCTTGGCCAGTCCATCACCTTTACCCTCAGCTTCTTTAGCAAGGCAGTGGTGGTCTTGGAGGTGTGTTTGGGGTGGTTATCATGTTGGAATACTGCCCTGCGGTCCAGTCTCTGAAGGGAGGGGATCATGCTCTGCTTCAGTATGTCACAGTACATGTTGGCATTCATGGTCCCCTCAATGATCTGTAGCCCCCCAGTGCCGGCAGCACTCATGCAGCCCCAGACCATGACACTCCCACCACCATGCTTGACTGTAGACAAGACACACTTTTTGTCCTCCTCACCTGGTTGCCCCCACACACGCTTGTCACCATCTGAACCAAATACGTTTATCTTGGTCTCATCAGACCACAGGACATGGTTCCAGTAATACATCTCCTTAGTCTGCTTGTCTTCAGCAAACTGTTTGTGGACTTTCTTGTCCATCATCTTTAGAAGAGGCTTCCTTCTGGGATGACAGCCATGCAGACCAATTTGATGCAGTATGCGGCGTATGGTCTGAGCACTGACAGGCTGACCCCCCACCCCTACAACCTCTGCAGCAATGCTGGCAGCACTCATACGTCTATTTCCCAAAGACAACCTCTGGATATGACGCTGAGCACGTGACCTCAACTTCTATAGTGGACCATGGCGAGGCCTGTTCTGAGGGGAACCTGTCCTGTTATACCGCTGTATGGTCTTGGCCACCGTGCTGCAGATCAGTTTCAGGGTCTTGGCAATCTTCTTATAGCCTAGGCCATCTTTATGTAGAGCAACAATTCTTTTCTTTAGATCCTCAGAGAGTTCTTTGCCATGAGGTGCCATGTTGTACTTCCAGTGACCAGTATGAGAGAGTGAGAGCGATAACACCAAATTTAACACACCTGCTCCCCATTCACACCTGAGACCTTGTAACACTAACGAGTCACATGACACCGGGGAGGGAAAATAAAGGGGGTCCAACTCGCTACTAGCAAAGGGGACCTAATAAAGGGGTCGGTGAGTGTAATTAGCCATTTATTTAAGCTCTTGATCTCCCCTAGACACTTCCCAGCCTTAGTACGGTGATGATAGTGTTTCTCAATCTTTGTACAGTCAATGGACCCTTTATAATTCAGCGCGGTCTCGAGACGCCCCACGTTCTAAAATGGAAAAACTCAACTAATAGTTTTACATAACGCAGCAACATCCACGCCCTTAGGACACCGATCGTTAGAGGTGATTTATTCTTCCAAAGCAAATCCACCTTTGCACACTGGTACCGACTAGTAATCCTATGTTTCTCTTCTCCCTTCATTCTCTCCATCAGTCAGCTAAGGTGACCCCAGTGCTGATAGGGAGGGGCAGGGGAGGAGCAAACAAGGATACCACACCCAACATCCTCCTTATCAACCAATCATGTCATTGAATGTTAGGACACTGGCGGCTGGAGGGTTATAATGGCGCACGATAAAAACTCGTGGCTTTGTGTAACTAAAAGCTTCACCCCCCTCCCCCTCCACCTCTCCCTCCCCTTCCCCCGCCCCCCGCCCCCGCTCCCGCTGGCTTCTACACCATTTTTGAGCATTTGTAGGCATTTTCCCAAGGCACCCCTGGTTGAAAAAGCCTGCTGTATATTATTATCACTGACCACTGTATTGGTGACACTGGGGATGTCAGTTAGTGTCGGATTGTCCGCCACACTATAAGTCGCTGATCGCCGCCATTACTAGTATAAAGAAATAAATAATAATTCCAGTATACACCCCATAGTTTGTAGGTGATATATAACGTTCACACACCAATCAATAGACACTTATTGGGGGTTTTTTTTAACCACTTAAGGACCAAGACTATTTCTAACATTTGTTGTTAACAAATTAAAGTCTGTATTGTTTGCTAAAAAAATTACTCAGAACCTCAAACATTTTATATATATATTTTTTTTTTTTTGAGGTTCTATATATATATATATATATTAGCAGAGGCCTTAGAGAATAAAATGGAAATTGTTGCAATATTTTATGTTACATTGTATTTGTGCAGCAGTCTTACAAACGCAATGTTTCTTTTTTAAAAATGCACTTTTCTAAATAAAAAAAAATAAGAAAACAGTAAAGTTGCCCAATTTTTTTGTATAATTCGAAAGATGACGTTACGCCGAGTAATTTGATACCCAACGTGTCACGCTTCAAATCTGCACCCCGCTCGTGTGAACGGCAACAAACCTAAAAATATTATTAGAAATCTCCATAGGCGACACTTTCAGAATTTCTACAGGTTACCAGTTTATAGATACAGAGGAGGTCTGGGGCTAGAATGATCGCTCTCGCTCTACCGATCGCACAGATACCTCACATGTGCGGTTTGAACATTGTTTACATATGCGGGCGCGACTGGCGTGTGCGTTCACTTCTGCGCGTGAGCTCGGCGGGACGCGGGGCGCTTTTTTTTTTTAAAAAGTATTTTATTTATTTTACGTTTTCTTTTTTTATTTTGACACTGTCTCTGAAAAAACTAAAATTTTGATCGCTTTTATTTCTATTAGAAGGAATGTAAACATCTCTTGTAATAGAAAAAAAACATGACAGGTCCTCTTTATTATGAGATCTGGGGGGTCAAAAAGACCTTAAATCTCATATTTACACTAAAATGCAATAAAAAAACAAAAAAATGTATTCAATTATTTTTTTTATAACAGAAAGTAGAAGATATTGTTTTTTTTTTTTCAAAATGTTCGGTCTTATTTTACATATACACTATATTGGCAAAAGTATTGGTCCCCCCCTTTACACACACATGAAATTTAATGACATCCCAGTCTTAGTCCGGAGGGTTCAATATTGAGTTGGCTCCGCCCTTTGCAGCTATAATAGCTTCACCTCTTCTGGGAAGGCCGTCCACAAGGTTTAGGAGGGTGTCTATGGGAATGTTTGATCGTTCTTCCAGAAGAGCATTTGTGAGGTCAGGCACTGATGTTGGATGAGAAGGCCTGGCTCGACAGTCTCCGCTCTAATTCATCTCAAAGGTGTTCCATCGGGTTGAGGTCAAGACTCTGTGTTTCTCCACCCCAAACTCGCTCACCCATGTCTTTATGGACCTTAGTCAAGTTCCTCCACCCTAAACTGGCTCATCCATGTTTTTTGTACCTTAGTCAAGTTCCTCCTCCCCAAACTCGCTCATCCATGTCTTTATGGACCTTAGTCAAGTTCCTCCACCCCAAACTCGTTCATCCATGTCTTTATGGACCTTAGTCAAGTTGCTCCATCCCAAACTGGCTCATCCATGTCTTTATGGACCTTAGTCAAGTTGCTCCATCCCAAACTGGCTCATCCATGTTTTTATGTACCTTAGTCAAGTTCCTCCACCCCAAACTGGCTCATCCATGTCTTTATGGACCTTAGTCAAGTTCCTCCACCCCAAACTGGCTCGACTAAGGTTCATAAAGACATGGATGAGCGAGTTTGGGGTGGAGGAGCTTGACTAAGGTCCATGAAGACATGGATGAGCCAGTTTGGGGTGGAGGAACTTGACTAAAGTCCATAAAGACATGGATAAGTTCCTCCACCCCAAACTGGCTCATCCATGTCTTCATGGACCTTAGTCAATCTCCTCCACCCCAAACTGGCTCATCCATGTCTTTATGGACCTTATTCAAGCTGCTCCACCCCAAACTGGCTCATCCATGTCTTTATGGACCTTAGTCAAGCTCCTCCACCCCATACTGGCTCATCCATGTCTTTATGGACCTTAGTCAAGCTGCTTCACCCCAAACTGGCTCATCCATGTCTTCATGGACCTTAGTCAAGTTCCTCCACCCCAAACTGGCTCATCCATGTCTTCATGGACCTTAGTCAAGCTCCTCCACCCCAAACTGGCTCATCCATGTCTTTATGGACCTTAGTCAAGCTGCTCCACCCCAAACTGGCTCATCCATGTCTTCATGGACCTTAGTCAAGCTCCTCCACCCCAAACTGGCTCATCCATGTCTTTATGGACCTTAGTCAAGCTGCTCCACCCCAAACTGGCTCATCCATGTCTTTATGGACCTTAGTCAAGCTGCTCCACCCCAAACTGGCTCATCCATGTCTTCATGGACCTTAGTCAAGCTCCTCCACCCCAAACTGGCTCATCCATGTCTTTATGGACCTTAGTCAAGCTGCTCCACCCCAAACTGGCTCATCCATGTCTTTATGGACCTTAGTCAAGCTCCTCCACCCCAAGCTGGCTCATCCATGTCTTCATGGATCTTAGTCAAGTTCCTCCACCCCAAACTGGCTCATCCATGTCTTCATGGACCTTAGTCAATCTGCTCCACCCCAAACTGGCTCATCCATGTCTTCATGGACCTTAGTCAAGCTCCTCCACCCCAAACTGGCTCATCCATGTCTTCATGGATCTTAGTCAAGCTCCTCCACCCCAAACTGGCTCATCCATGTCTTCATGGATCTTAGTCAAGCTCCTCCACCCCAAACTGGCTCATCCATGTCTTCATGGATCTTAGTCAAGCTCCTCCACCCCAAACTGGCTCATCCATGTCTTCATGGACCTTAGTCAATCTGCTCCACCCCAAACTGGCTCATCCATGTCTTCATGGACCTTAGTCAAGCTCCTCCACCCCAAACTGGCTCATCCATGTCTTTATGGACCTTAGTCAAGCTCCTCCACCCCAAGCTGGCTCATCCATGTCTTCATGGATCTTAGTCAAGCTCCTCCACCCCAAACTGGCTCATCCATGTCTTTATGGACCTTGCTTTGTGCACTGGTGGGCACTCATGTTGGAACAGGAAGGGGCCGTCCCCAAACTGTTCCCACAAAGTTGGGAGCATGAAATTGTCCTAAAGGTCTTGGTATGATGCCACCCTGGAATGTCAGGAAGACTCCGGAGAGATGATTGGTCAGATTGGGATGGAGTTCCGGGAATATATAAGGTGAGGAATCACAGTAAAGAATTCTATTTTATTCAGTACTTCTCCCAGAAGATTCTCTGATCTTCTCCTACACAATGTGAAACCCGAGGAGGAGAGGAATCTGTGACATCGGGGAGACTGGAGGAGGAATTCCACCATCACACAATCCTCATTCCTATCATCAGGAAATCTGAGCGACGTCTAAACATTCCTGGGACAACCAATTATCAGAGGAATGGAGGGAGGGGGGGGGGGACTCAACCAGGATTCAACCTGATGAGGGAAATAAAGGGGGGAGGGGGTTTATAGATCTGCAGATTAGAGGGAATTCCACCCAGACTTCTGGAATCGTCTATCATCTTACCGTATACATTACATATCATCCCCCTGATGATACCTTCCTCTGCTTTCCTCTCCAGAAGGCCGGCACCATCTTTGTTCGGGCATCATCCATGGTCACCATCTACTTCCTGGACTGAGATGACGGCTCAGAGAAAACACAATCCTATCAATACTGGTGCCTGTGCCGTTCTTGTGCTGTGTTCACAAATGTCTGACACAGATCAGCCCCCTGCTGCAGCCTCTCACCTTGTCACTTGCTACAAAGCTACAATGTACAGTCTGATCACTGGGGGAGGGGTAGACTGAGGAAATGCTTCCTCCTCCCTGCAGAAGACTGATGACGTCATCTCTAGGCACAGTAATGATAAGAGGCGGAGTTTGTGTGAGAAGTGACAGTTGTATTCGGTGACGGGTTCTCTTCATTGTGCGGACAGTTGATGGTTTATATCAGGAATGGTGAGAAGTGTCTCAGGATCCGGTTGGGACTGTTGCGGAATTCCCTGGGATGGGGGGGGAGGGGGGGTGACGTGTCCCGGCAGTGCCCCACCCCCGCTGTGTGTTTATGGGGTGTGTGTTTATTTCACCAGATAAGAGATGAGGATTGGCTCCGGGACACGACATCGCCATGGGAAACCGGAATCACAGCACCGGGCCCGGCGCCAGGACGACCGCACACAGATCCTGCGAATGCGATGATCTCCCCCCCGAATACGATCGATCCATGTGATTGTGTGTTCAGTATATACAATGTATCCTCTGTGTATATATATATATCTTTATATGTAGAGTATATATAATGTATACATTTGTACATCCCCCGATGCCAGGCTGGTTCTGTGCCGCCTGTAATGATCGCCATCCTCCGATAATCCCCCGGTGGCGGGACGTTTGGCGTGCGTCCTCGCGGCGGAGGCCCCCGGTGCCGGGACGTTTGGCGTGCGTCCTCGCGGCGAAGGCCCCCGGTGGCGGGACATTTGGCGTGCGTCCTCGTGGTGGAGGCCCCCGGTGGCGGGACATTTGGCGTGCGTCCTCGTGGTGGAGGCCCCCGGTGGCGGGACATTTGGCGTGCGTCCTCGTGGTGGAGGCCCCCGGTGGCGGGACATTTGGCGTGCGTCCTCGCGGCGAAGGCCCCCGGTGGCGGGACATTTGGCGTGCGTCCTCGTGGTGGAGGCCCCCGGTGGCGGGACATTTGGCGTGCATCCTAAGTGGAGGCCCCGGTGCCGGGATATTTGGCGTGCGTCCTCGTGGTGGAGGCCCCCGGTGGCGGGACATTTGGCGTGCGTCCTCGTGGTGGAGGCCCCCGGTGGCGGGACATTTGGCGTGCGTCCTCGCGGCGAAGGCCCCCGGTGGCGGGACATTTGGCGTGCGTCCTCGTGGTGGAGGCCCCCGGTGGCGGGACATTTGGCGTGCGTCCTCGTGGTGGAGGCCCCCGGTGGCGGGACATTTGGCGTGCGTCCTCGTGGTGGAGGCCCCCGGTGGCGGGACATTTGGCGTGCGTCCTCGTGGTGGAGGCCCCCGGTGGCGGGACATTTGGCGTGCGTCCTCGCGGCGGAGGCCCCCGGTGGCAGGACGTTTGGCGTGCGTCCTCGTGGCGGAGGCCCCCGGTGGCAGGACGTTTGGCGTGCGTCCTCGTGGCGGAGGCCCCCGGTGGCAGGACGTTTGGCGTGTGTCCTCGCGGCAGAGGCCCCCGGTGCCGGGACGTTTGGCGTGCATCCTCGTGGCGAAGGCCCCCGGTGCCGGGACGTTTGGCGTGCGTCTTCATGGCGGTGGTCGGAGTTCTTTCGGGTTATAAAAACTTCCTCAATAATCGCAGTAAAAGGTTAATTTGATAATTTGTTTCCAGCGATATTTTCTTTGGCCGTCGTCCGCTTCTAATTGTGGAATGCAGCGGGCGCCGATTCCTCGCCAGATTCCGCTTCCTCAGTTTGATTTCCTCGGGGCAGGATGTGAGCCGCATTGTGTGCGATGGGATTGTACCCTCTGAGTGTCCCATGTACAATACTGGGGGGGGAGAATGGGGGCCGTGCTGGAAATTTCCTATATGTGTGCGATACGGCGAGCCATGCTTGTCCAGAGCCTTCAGGTACATGTATGGGGCGCTACAAGACATGACAGTCACTGTGGGGACCCTGAGCAACCAATCTGCCGCCATCTTTCATTGATCAGGCCTGAAAGCTGAGATCTGATTGGTCGCTCTGGATCTCTGCGCTCCAAGCTGGTCGCTGTTCTCTCCTCTATAAGAAGGAACAATGGGGATTGGACAGAAATTTTCCGGTGTTGGGTGGGGGGTGTGGTCTTAGCGGGGGTCTCCTCTATAAGAAGGAACAATGGGGATTGGACAGAAATTTTCCGGTGCCCGAGGTGAGGGGCGCAGGGAGAGGGAGCACATGGGGGAGGAGCACATGGGGGGGAGGAGCACATGGGGGGGAGGAGCACACAGGACCCGAGGTGAGGGGTGCGGGGAGAGGGAGCACATGGGGGAGGAGCACATGGGGGAGGAGCACATGGGGGGAGGAACACACAGGACCCGAGGTGAGGGGTGCGGGGAGAGGGAGCACATGGGGGAGGAGCACATGGGGGAGGAGCACATGGGGGGAGGAGCACATGGGGGAGGAGCACACAGGACCCGAGATGAGGGGTGCAGGGAGAGGGAGCACATGGGGGAGGAGCACATGGGGGAGGAGCACATGGGGGGAGGAGCACACAGGACCCGAGGTGAGGGGTGCGGGGAGAGGGAGCACATGGGGGAGGAGCACATGGGGGAGGAGCACATGGGGGGAGGAGCACATGGGGGAGGAGCACACAGGACCCGAGATGAGGGGTGCAGGGAGAGGGAGCACATGGGGGAGGAGCACATGGGGGAGGAGCACATGGGGGGAGGAGCACACAGGACCCGAGGTGAGGGGTGCAGGGAGAGGGAGCACATGGGGGGAGGAGCACATGGGGGGAGGAGCACATGGGGAGGAGCACATGGGGGAGGAGCACATGGGGGGAGGAGCACATGGGGGAGGAGCACATGGGGGAGGAGCACACAGGACCCGAGGTGAGGGGTGAGGGGTGCAGGGAGAGGGAGCACATGGGGGAGGAGCACATGGGGGAGGAGCACATGGGGGAGGAGCACATGGGGGAGGAGCACATGGGGGGAGGAGCACATGGGGGGGAGGAGCACATGGGGGGAGGAACACACAGGACCCGAGGTGAGGGGTGCGGGGAGAGGGAGCACATGGGGGGAGGAGCACATGGGGGAGGAGCACATGGGGAGGAGCACATGGGGGGAGGAGCACATGGGGGGAGGAGCACATGGGGAGGAGCACATGGGGGGAGGAGCACATGGGGGAGGAGCACATGGGGGGAGGAGCACACAGGACCCGAGGTGAGGGGTGCGGGGAGAGGGAGCACATGGGGGGAGGAGCACATGGGGGAGGAGCACATGGGGAGGAGCACATGGGGGGAGGAGCACATGGGGAGGAGCACATGGGGGAGGAGCACATGGGGGAGGAGCACACAGGACCCGAGGTGAGGGGTGAGGGGTGCAGGGAGAGGGAGCACATGGGGGAGGAGCACATGGGGGGAGGAGCACATGGGGGAGGAGCACATGGGGGGGAGGAGCACACAGGACCCAAGGTGAGGGGTGCGGGGAGAGGGAGCACATGGGGGAGGAGCACATGGGGGGAGGAGCACATGGGGGAGGAGCACACAGGACCCGAGGTGAGGGGTGCGGGGTGCAGGGAGAGGGAGCACATGGGGGGAGGAGCACATGGGGGGAGGAGCACATGGGGGAGGAGCACACAGGACCCGAGGTGAGGGGTGCGGGGAGAGGGAGCACATGGGGGAGGAGCACATGGGGGGAGGAGCACATGGGGGAGGAGCACACAGGACCCGAGGTGAGGGGTGAGGGGTGCAGGGAGAGGGAGCACATGGGGGGAGGAGCACATGGGGGGAGGAGCACACAGGACCCGAGGTGAGGGGTGCAGGGAGAGGGAGCACATGGGGGAGGAGCACATGGGGGGAGGAGCACATGGGGGAGGAGCACACAGGACCCGAGGTGAGGGGTGAGGGGTGCAGGGAGAGGGAGCACATGGGGGGAGGAGCACATGGGGGGAGGAGCACATGGGGGAGGAGCACATGGGGGGAGGAGCACATGGGGAAGGAGCACATGGGGGGAGGAGCACATGGGGGAGGAGCACACAGGACCCGAGGTGAGGGGTGCGGGGAGAGGGAGCACATGGGGGAGGAGCACATGCCGCAGAATAATGGCGGCAGATGGGGAGACGAATCAGACCGCACTTATCCTCCCACCTGATTGGCCGGCCTGATGGCGGTTTGGGATACAGATACAATCCTGGGGTACTGGGCAGGTCAGTCTGAGGTTTGGGGTGTACATCGCCATGGTGTATGTTGGTGACATGAGTGTAGACAGGTCCTCTCTGGCGGTTGGAATGCGGTGTGCGCTCGGCAGACATTAGACAGAGGCGACACGCGGAGGGGGGAGACTCATTTATCACTCAGGTATCAGCGCTGTTTACAGAAGACATTTCTGCGCGGCGAGGAAGACGAGAAATCCGAGGAAGACGAGAAATCCGTCAGCTGCAGCAATTTTATTATTAAATCCTCATTTGTTCTCATTTCCCGACCGTCTGCCCATCCCCCGCCACCGGAATCAGACATCCGCCGGAGAGCTGAACTTTCCCCGTTAATATCCCGGGGGACAAATGCCGAGCGCGGCGCATCATCGAACACACAGTAGGACGCAGGCGTGGCGCGCGGCGGTACACTGCGGCTGTTCGGTAATGTGCCGTCATACTTCACAAAGGCAGCACGGCGCTGAGCGCAGGTCGGTGTGCTGCGGTGTGAATGAGCCCCCCCCCCGGGGAGGCCTATGGACAATGTGACAGGAAGAGGAGAGGAAACGCTGAGCCCGCCCACCCGCGTTCTGGGGGGAGATGATAGCCACACCGCAGACTTCTCCGATCGCAGGAAGTGCACATTGTGTCCTGAAACGCGCTGATCCAGATATTTGTGGTCGCCATTTATTAACTCTTTCTGAAAACTTTTTTTCCTGCAGAAATTTTTGCAGTCGGAGTTCGATCGCGCCCGGCGCGCTACACTTCACGAGTTCACCCCCGGCGCGCTACGCTGAGTTCACCCCCCGCACAGGCTGGACGCACCCATCGCCGCTTGGCTCACACCACAGCATTCCAGGAACGCCTCCACTTCCAGACTCCGCCCTTTTCTGACGCTTTTTCTTTACATGTAACAATCAGTATTTTTTTCTTTTTGCTAGAAAAGTTTTTTAGAACCCCCCAAACATTTTATGTTTTAAAAAGCAGAGGCCCTAGAGAATAAAATGGTGGGTGTTGCGATTTTTTTTTTATGTCACGCAATATTTACCCAATATTATGGTAAAACGTGAAAAATGATGTCACACCGAGTAAATAGACACCGAGCGTGTCACGCCTTAAAATTGCACCCGCTCGTGGAATGGCGCCAAACTACAGCACTTATAAAATCTCCATAGGTGGCGCTTTAAAAAACCCTTTACAGGTTACCAGTTTAGAGTTACAGAGGAGGTCTGGGGCTAGAATTATCGCTCTCGCTCCATCGTTTACGACGATACCTCACATGTGTGGTGCGATCGCCGTTCACATATGCGTGCCGGACCCTCGCATGTGTTTGCCTTTCCGCACACACGGGGGGGGGGGGCACTTCAATTTTTTTTTATATACTGTTTCTTACATTTTTATTTTTTTGTTGACTTATATTGCAGTTAGTGGAGGCCGGTCCGGGGCGCACCATGTGTGTGGCCGTGCACTGTGCGGGGGGCGCCGGACCAACAGGTCTCTACCAGGCTCGTCACTCCCTCACAAGCAGGTGACCACATCCCGAGGCCCCGATTGGCCAGTTTCATATTGTCCTCGGGGCGCAGAGCACTGTGCCCCCGAATCCCTCTAACCCTGCGTTGCCAGCCAATTCGGCTTTCGGCTCCCTGGCCAATGGAAGACCCAGAAACCGGAGAGAAGACCGCGCCCAAGATGGAAGCCATGGCGCCGGGCACCAGGGGAGCCGCGAGGGGCTCCGCCGTAGGAGGGGGGCGGACCTGGAGGTCAGGAAGAAATGTGATTTTTTTTTTATTGGATGTTTTATAGCAGAAAGTAAAAAAAAATATTGTTTTGTGTTTTCTTTTTTCAGTCTTTATTCGTTTATATAATAAAAAAGTAAAAAAACGCAGAGGTGATCAAATCCCAGCAATAGAAAGCTCTATTTGTGGGGGTATAAAATATTTGATCGGCTTCTGATTTTATACATATATAATTTTATTGGTCAGTTTATTATAACAGTGAGAGAATAACAACAAAAATATCCAGAAAAACACATTTCACAAAAGTTATAAATTGATTTGCATTTTAATGAGTGAAATAAGTATTTGATCTCCTATTAATCAGTGAGATTTCTGGCTCCCAGGTGTCTTCTATACAGGTAACAAGCTGAGATTAGGAGCACTCTTCTCTCTGTCTCTCTTAAAGGGAGTGCTCCTAATCTCAGCTTGTTACCTGTATAGAAGACACCTGTCCACAGAAGCAATTAATCAGATTCCAATCTCTCCACCATGGCCAAGACCAAAGAGCTGTCCAAGGATGTCGGGGAGAAGATTGTAGACCTACACAAGGCTGGAATGGGCTACAAGACCATCGCCAAGCAGCTTGGTGAGAGGGTGACAACAGTTGGTGGAATTATTCACAAATGGAGGAAACACAAAATAACGATCAATCTTCCTCGGTCTGGGGCTCCATGGAACATCTCACCTCGTGGAGGTTCGATGATCATGAGAACGGTGAGGAATCAGCCCAGAACTACACAGAGAATCTTCTCAATGATCTCAGCTGGGACCATAGTCACCAAGAAAACAATCGGTAACACACTACACCGTGAAGGACTGAAATCCTGCAGCCCCCGCAATGTCCTCCTGCTCAGGAAATCACATGTACAGGTCCATCTGAAGATTACTAATGAACATCGAATGATTCAGAGGAGAACTGGGGGAAAGTGTTGTGATCAGAGGAGACCAAAAATCGAGATCTTTGGCATCAACTCAACTCGCTGTGTTTGGAGGAGGAGGAATGCTGCCTATGACCCCAAGAACACCATCCCCCACTGTCATACATGGAGGTCCTATGACCCCAAGAACACCATCCCCCACTGTCATACATGGAGGTCCTATGACCCCAAGAACACCATCCCCACCGTCATACATGGAGGTCTATGACCCCAAGAACACCATCCCCCACCGTCAAACATGGAGGTCCTATGACCCCAAGAACACCATCCCCCACTGTCATACATGAAGGTCCTATGACCCTAAGAACACCATCCCACCATCATACATGGAGGTCCTATGACCCCAAGAACACAATCCCCCACCGTCATACATGGAGGTCCTATGACCCCAAGAACACCATCCCCACCGTCATACATGGAGGTCATATGACCCCAAGAACACCATCCCCCACCGTCATACATGGAGGTCCTATGACCCCAAGAACACCATCCCCCACCGTCATATATGGAGGTCCTTTGACCCTAAGAACACCATCCCCCACCGTCATACACGGAGGTCCTATGACCCCAAGAACACCATCCCCCACCGTCATACATGGAGGTCCTATGACCCCAAGAACACGATCCCCCACCGTCATACATGGAGGTCCTATGACCCAAGAAACACCATCCCCCACCGTCATACATGGAGGTCCTATGACCCCTAGAACTCCATCCCCCACCATCATACATGGAGGTCCTATGACCCCAAGAACACCATCCCCCACTGTCATACATGGAGGTCCTATGACCCCAAGAACACCATCCCCCACCGTCATACATGGAGGTCTATGACCCCAAGAACACCATCCCCCACCGTCATACATGGAGGTCCTATGACCCCAAGAACTCCATCCCCCACCATCATACATGGAGGTCCTATGACCCCAAGAACACCATCCCCACTGTCATACATGGAGGTCCTATGACCCCAAGAACACCATCCCCCACCGTCATACATGGAGGTCTATGACCCCAAGAACACCATCCCCCACCGTCATACATGGAGGTCCTATGACCCCAAGAACACCATCCCCCACCGTCATACATGAAGGTCCTATGACCCTAAGAACACCATCCCACCATCATACATGGAGGTCCTATGACCCCAAGAACACAATCCCCCAGCGTCATACATGGAGGTCCTATGACCCCAAGAACACCATCCCCACCGTCATACATGGAGGTCATATGACCCCAAGAACACCATCCCCCACCGTCATACATGGAGGTCCTATGACCCCAAGAACTCCATCCCCCCATCATACATGGAGGTCCTATGACCCCAAGAACACCATCCCCCACTGTCATACATGGAGGTCCTATGACCCCAAGAACACCATCCCCCACCGTCATACATGGGAGGTCTATGACCCCAAGAACACCATCCCCCACCGTCATACATGGAGGTCCTATGACCCCAAGAACACCATCCCCCACCGTCATACATGAAGGTCCTATGACCCTAAGAATACCATCCCACCATCATACATGGAGGTCCTATGACCCCAAGAACACAATCCCCCACCGTCATACATGGAGGTCCTATGACCCCAAGAACACCATCCCCACCGTCATACATGGAGGTCATATGACCCCAAGAACACCATCCCCCACCATCATACATGGAGGTCCTATGACCCCAAGAACACCATCCCCCACCGTCATACATGGAGGTCCTATGACCCCAAGAACACCATCCCCCACCGTCATATATGGAGGTCCTATGACCCCAAGAACACCATCCCCCACCGTCATACATGGAGGTCCTATGACCCCAAGAACACCATCCCCCACTGTCATACATGGAGGTCCTATGACCCCAAGAACACCATCCCCCACCGTCATACATGGAGGTCCTATGACCCCAAGAACACCATCCCCCACCGTCATACATGGAGGTCCTATGACCCCAAGAACACCATCCCCCACCGTCATACATGGAGGTCCTATGACCCCAAGAACACCATCCCCACCGTCATACATGGAGGTCCTATGACCCCAAGAACACCATCCCCCACCGTCATATATGGAGGTCCTTTGACCCTAAGAACACCATCCCCCACCGTCATACACGGAGGTCCTATGACCCCAAGAACACCATCCCCCACCGTCATACATGGAGGTCCTATGACCCCAAGAACACCATCCCCCACCGTCATACATGGAGGTCCTATGACCCCAAGAACACCATCCCCCACCGTCATACATGGAGGTCCTATGACCCCAAGAACACCATCCCCACCGTCATACATGGAGGTCCTATGACCCCAAGAACACCATCCCCCACCGTCATACATGGAAGTCCTATGACCCTAAGAACACCATCCCCCACCGTCATACATGGAGGTCCTATGACCCCAAGAACACCATCCCCCACCATCATACATGGAGGTGGAGACATTATGTTTTGGAGGTGTTTTTGTGCTAAGGGGACAGGACAACTTCACCGCATCAAAGGGATGATGGACGGGTCCATGAACCATCAAATGTTGGGTGAGAACCTCCTTCCCTCAACCAGTACATTGAACATGGGTCGTGGATGGGTATTCCAGCATGACAATGACCCAAAACACACGGCCAAGACAACAAAGGAGGGGCTCAAGAAGAAGCACATTGAGGCCCTTGAGTGGCCCTAGCCAGTCTCCAGACCTTAATCCTATAGAAAATATGTGAAGGGAGCTGAAGGTTCGAGTCACCAAACATCAGCCTGGAAACCTTAATGACTTGGAGAGGATCTGCAAAGAGGACAAAATCCCTCCTGAGATTTGGGTACAGTGTTGCATGACATAGAGGTGGAGGTGAGGTCTTCAGAGGGCCCCGCCCTGATCCCTACATTAGGACCCCGAGGCGTACCACGATCTTAGTTTGGCAGGAGGTCCCTAGATTTTTGGAAGAGCCCAATACCATTGCCTGGGGGCCCGGCCCGGTGTCACCACTCCTCAGCATGTTGTCTCGGATGTTTTCTTCTCTCTTCTGACAATCTGATTGCGAAATTTAAGTTCCTGATCAGATGTGTGCAAAGTCCTCGGTCAACGCGCAATTTCCTGTCCCTATTACCTTATCATCCAGTAAAAATTTGATTTCTCCCACTGACACCAATGATGGGACACTATTCTTCCCACTGACACCAATGATGGGGCACTATTGATCCCACTGACACCAATGATGGGACACTATTCCTCCCACTGACACCAATGATGGGACACTATTCCTCCCACTGATACCAATGATGGGACACTATTCCTCCCACTGATACCAATGATGGGACACTATTCCTCCCACTGATACCAATGATGGGACACTATTCTTCTCACTGACACCAATGATGGGACACTATTCCTCCCACTGACACCAATGATGGGACACTATTCCTCCCACTGATACCAATGATGGGACACTATTCCTCCCACTGATACCAATGATGGGACACTATTCCTCTCACTGACACCAATGATGGGACACTATTCCTCCCACTGACACCAATGATGGGACACTATTCCTCCCACTGACACCAATGATGGGGCACTATTCCCCCCACTGATACCAATGATGGGACACTATTCCTCCCACTGACACCAATGATGGGACACTATTCCTCCCACTGACACCAATGATGGGGCACTATTCCCCCCACTGATACCAATGATGGGACACTATTCCTCCCACTGACACCAATGATGGGGCACTATTCCCCCCACTGACACCAAATTATGGGGCACTATTCCTCCCACTGACACCAATGATGGGGCACTATTCCTCCCACTGATACCAATGATGGGACACTATTCCTCCCACTGATACCAATGATGGGGCACTATTCCTCCCACTGATACCAATGATGGGGCACTATTCCTCCCACTGAATCAATGATGGGGCACTATTCCTCCCACTGATACCAATGATGGGACACTATTCCTCCCACTGACACCAATGATGGGGCACTATTCCTCCCACTGATACCAATGATGGGGCACTATTCCTCCCACTGACACCAATGATGGGGCACTATTCCTCCCACTGACACCAATGATGGGGCACTGTTTAATATATATAAATCATATTTAATAGTAATAATAATAAAACATGAATCCTGTTTAATAAAATATAAATCATGTATAATAATAATAATGTAAATTGTGTATATTAATAAAAATAATAATAAATAAAATGTAAACCATGTATGATAATAATATATAAATCAATAATAATACTATTAATAATAATAATATATAAATCCTGTTTAATAATATGAATAAAACATAAATTGGGTATTATAACAATAATTGTAGTAATAATAATAATATAAATCCTGTATTATAATAATAATAAAAATATCACTATATAAATCCTGTTTAATAATAATATATAAATTGTGTAAAATAATAATAATAATAATATATAAATCTTGTATTATAATAATAATAATATAAATCGTGTTTAATAAAAAGAATAATAATATATAAATCCTGTTTAATAATATGAATAAAATATAAATTGTGTATTAGAATAATAATTGTAATAATAATAATATAAATCATATATTATAATAATAATAAAAATATTACTATATAAATCCTGTTTAATAATAGTATTTAAATTGTGTATAATAATAAATAAAATATAAATCATGTATGATAATATATAAATCTTGTATAATAACAATACTATTAATAATAATAATAATATAAATTGTGTATAATAAAAATAATAATAATATATAAATCCTATTTAATAATATGACTAAAATATAAATCCTGTATTATAATAATAATAATAAGATATTTTGTCACAATTTGTAACTTTTTGCGCCGCAGTTTTGCACACAACGATTTCTCGCCGTGCGCTATTGATAGTTTATCGGTCCCGGCAGCGCAGACGTCGGCGGCGGACAGCAGACCCCCCCCCTCCCTCGGCCATTGTCGCCGGCCGGCTGGCATTGTGCGCTGGGACTAGGCGTGTCGCGCTGACATATATACAAAGTGTACGCACATATATACACACAAGGCTGATAGATGAGCGCGTCTGGCGGTCTCTGGTCCTCGTCTCCCGCTCGGCGTACACGTCACCTCCCCAGGATCGGCGCGGCGTTCCAGAGACGCTTCATCCTGGGATGTCATCTCATTCCTTCATAAACCGTCATAACCCGACTCCCATAACCCGGCGCTGCCTCAAACCCCCCCCCCCCCCCGACCGCACTCACCCTTCGCCAAACGCTGCGTCACGTCTCGCCACCCGCTCGCCTGATACGACCGTCCCGGGCTGATCGCACGGCTGTCACATAACTGTCACGTAAAATTTGCTGCCGTTAGGTTTCTTTGCGACATTGTTTAGTGTAGGTTTGGCAGCGTTCCCAGCACGCCGGGGCGTCCTTCCTCTGCCAACTGGCCACATTCGGGAAGTGCCGGTGCGGACAGAAGGCGGCAGAGTGCGCCAATCTCTCCCCCCCACCTCACCAGTCTCTGGACGTGTCTGTCTCAGCTGCTGAGTCCCCCCCCACCCCTCCTCCGCTCGCTCTCTCTCTCTCTCTCTCTCTCGTAGGTCTGATCACTGACAGTTCACAGCGCAGGAGAGTCAAGTGTAAGGCAGACGGAGAGGGACGGAGCGGAGGCGACTCGCAAACTTCTCAGCAGGTCCCACGCCGGGCGGGAGCCATGCATCACAGCGGGCAGAAGAGGAAGAGAAAGTCCTGACTCAGAGGACCTGGGAGAGTTTTTTAGGGTGGAGGACGGAGGAGGAAGCAGGTGCAGAGACGGGCGAGGACTTGCTGCGACAGCAGAATTATTATTTTTTTTCCTGGTGGGTTCCTCATTTATCCAATGGTTACCCCACTGCCATCTTTGCCCGCCGGCATGCAACACTACTGCGAGAATTCCACGCGGGTCCACGAAGACAGCAACCCAGCCGCCAGCACCCTGATGTTCGCCTTGGGCGTCCTGGGAAACCTGCTGGCCCTGGGCATCTTGGGGGTCCACCGACGAGAGAGAAGAGCCCGGGCGTCCCCGTTCTGCATCCTGGTCACCGGGCTGGCCGTCACCGACCTCCTGGGCACCTGCGTCCTGAGCCCGGTGGTCTTCGTGTCCTACGCCCGGCAGGTGTCGCTCCTGGCGCTGGGCTCCCGGCCGCTGTGCCAGTTCTTCGCCTTCGCCATGACCTTCTTCAACCTGGCCTCCATGATGATCCTGTTCTTCATGGCCTTCGAGCGGTGTCTGGCCATCAGCCACCCGTACGTCTACACTCAGCACAGCTGGGGGCGCCGCCTGGCCAGGACCGCGCTGCCAACCTCCTACGTTGTAACGGCCGTGCTCTGCGCCCTGCCGCTGGTCGGCGTGGGTGAACATAAGCAGTACTGTCCTGGTACCTGGTGCTTCATCAGGATGGCGGTGGCGTCCACTGCCGGGAACGGGGGAGCGCTGGCCTTCTCGCTGATCTACGCCACCCTGACCGGACTGCTGATCCTTGCCATCCTGGTGTGCAATGCCTCTGTGACCGCCAGCTTGTGCCGCATGAGGAAAGGTCAGAGGGCGCGGAGAGGGTCACTGCGCAGGGCTGGAGCTCGGGGCTGGTTCCTCGGGGCTGGAGAAGAGGAGCTGGAGCATCTCATCCTGTTGGTGTTGATGACCACCATCTTCATGGTGTGCTCCGTGCCGATGACGGTAAGTGCAATCCGGGGGGCATTTGTAGGCAATAGGGGTCACCGCCTTGTCATCACTCGGAGCTCCCAGGCTCTGTCCCCGGGGGGGGGGCTGGGTGGAGAGAAGAGGGTGACATTTCCTGAGGGCCCCCAGGTGGGAGGTTGGTGGGGGGGGTGTGTGAAGACAATGTGTACAAAAGATGATTGTGTGAACACCAATGTGTGCTGAGGAGGTCTCCACTGTGTCAGAGTTCATTACAACTGTGTGCAGAGCATGGGGACCAAAGTATGGGGGCCAGAGTATGGGGGGCCAGAGTATGGGGGGCCAGGGCATGGGGGCCAGAGTATGGGGGCCAAAGTATGGGGGCCAGAGTATGGGGGGCCAGAGTATGGGGGGCCAGAGTATGAGGGCCAGAGTATGGGGGCCAAAGTATGGGGGCCAGAGTATGAGGGGGCCAGAGTATGGGGGGGCAGAGTATGGGGGGGCAGGGAATGGGGGCCAGGGCATGGGGGCCAGGGCATGGGGGCCAGAGCATGGGGGCCAGAGTATGGGGGGGCAGAGTATGGGGGGGCAGGGAATGGGGGCCAGGGCATGGGGGCCAGGGCATGGGGGCCAGAGCATGGGGGCCAGAGTATGAGGGGGGCAGTGTATGGGAGCCAGGGCATGGGGGCAGAGTATGGGGGCCAGAGTATGGGGGCCAGGGCATGAGGGCCAGAGTACGGGGGCCAGGGCATGAGGGCAGAGTATGGGGGCCAGTGTATGGGAGCCAGGGCATGGGGGCAGAGTATGGGGGCCAGAGTATGGGGGCCAGGGCATGGGGGCAGAGTATGGGGGCCAGGGCATGGGGGCAGAGTATGGGGGCCAGGGCATGGGGGCCAGACTATGGGGGCCAGAGCATGGGGGCCAGACTATGGGGGCCAGGGCATTGAGACCTTTCACTGTGAGGAGAAAACCAGCAATGTCAGTGGAGAGCCCAGCACTGTGAGGGGAAATTCCATGACTGTGAGGGCAGAGCCTAATGTTGTGAGGGGAAAGCCCAGCACTGTGATAGGAAAGCCCGGCACTGTGATAGGAGATCCCGGCACTGTGATAATAGATCCCGGCACTGTGATAGGAAAGCCCGGCACTGTGATAGGAGATCCCGGCACTGTGATAGGAGATCCCGGCACTGTGATAATAGATCCCGGCACTGTGATAGGAAAGCCCGGCACTGTGATAGGAGATCCCGGCACTGTGATAATAGATCCCGGCACTGTGATAGGAAAGCCCGGCACTGTGATAGGAGATCCCGGCACTGTGATAGGAGATCCCGGCACTGTGATAATAGATCCCGGCACTGTGATAGGAAAGCCCGGCACTGTGATAGGAGATCCCGGCACTGTGATAATAGATCCCGGCACTGTGATAGGAAAGCCCGGCACTGTGATAGGAGATCCCGGCACTGTGATAGGAGATCCCGGCACTGTGATAATAGATCCCGGCACTGTGATAGGAAAGCCCGGCACTGTGATAGGAGATCCCGGCACTGTGATAATAGATCCCGGCACTGTGATAGGAAAGCCCGGCACTGTGATAGGAGATCCCGGCACTGTGATAATAGATCCCGGCACTGTGATAGGAGATCCCGGCACTGGGATAGGAGATCCCGGCACTGTGATAGGAGATCCCGGCACTGTGATAGGAGATCCCAGCACTGTGATAGGAGATCCCGGCACTGTGATAGGAGATCCCGGCACTGTGATAGGAGAGCCCGGCACTGTGATAGGAGATCCCGGCACTGTGATAGGAGATCCCGGCACTGTGATAGGAGATCCCGGCACCATGATAGGAGATCCCGGCACCGTGATAGGAGATCCCGGCACTGTGATAGGAGATCCCGGCACTGTGATAGAAGATCCTGGCACTGTGATAGGAGATCCTGGCACTGTGATAGGAGAGCCCGGCACTGTGATAGGAGATCCCGGCACTGTGATAGGAGATCCCGGCACTGTGATAGGAGAGCCCGGCACTGTGATAGGAGATCCCGGCACTGTGATAGGAGATCCCGGCACTGTGATAGGAGATCCCGGCACTGTGATAGGAGATCCCGGCACTGTGATAGGAGAGCCCGGCACTGTGATAGGAGAGCCCGGCACTGTGATAGGAGATCCCGGCACTGTGATAATAGATCCCGGCACTGTGATAGGAGATCCCGGCACTGGGATAGGAGATCCCGGCACTGTGATAGGAGATCCCGGCACTGTGATAGGAGAGCCCGGCACTGTGATAGGAGATCCTGGCACTGTGATAATAGATCCCGGCACTGTGATAGGAGATCCTGGCACTGTGATAATAGATCCCGGCACTGTGATAGGAGAGCCCGGCACTGTGATAGGAGATCCTGGCACTGTGATAATAGATCCCGGCACTGTGATAGGAGATCCCGGCACTGTGATAGGAGAGCCCGGCACTGTGATAGGAGATCCTGGCACTGTGATAGGAGAGCCCGGCACTGTGATAATAGATCCCGGCACTGTGATAGGAGATCCCGGCACTGTGATAGGAGATCCCGGCACTGCGATAGGAGAGCCCGGCACTGTGATAGGAGATCCCGGCACTGTGATAGGAGATCCCGGCACTGTGATAGGAGATCCCGGCACTGTGATAGGAGATCCCGGCACTGTGATAGGAGAGCCCGGCACTGTGATAGGAGATCCCGGCACTTTGATAGGAGAGCCCGGCACTGTGATAGGAGATCCCGGCACTGTGATAGGAGATCCCGGCACTGTGATAGGAAAGCCCGGCACTGTGATAGGAGATCCCGGCACTGTGATAGGAAAGCCCGGCACTGTGATAGGAGATCCCAGCACTGTGATAGGAGATCCCGGCACTGTGATAGGAGAGCCCGGCACTGTGATAGGAGATCCCGGTACTGTGATAGGAGAGCCCGGCACTGTGATAGGAGATCCCGGCACTGTGATAGGAGAGCCCGGCACTGTGATAGGAGATCCCGGCACTGTGATAGGAGAGCCCGGCACTGTGATAGGAAAGCCCGGCACTGTGATAGGAGATCCCGGCACTGTGATAGGAAAGCCCGGCACTGTGATAGGAGAGCCCGGCACTGTGATAGGAGATCCCGGCACTGTGATAGGAGAGCCCGGCACTGTGATAGGAGAGCCCGGCACTGTGATAGGAGATCCCGGCACTGTGATAGGAGATCCCGGCACTTTGATAGGAGAGCCCGGCACTGTGATAGGAGATCCCGGCACTGTGATAGGAGATCCCGGCACTGTGATAGGAAAGCCCGGCACTGTGATAGGAGATCCCGGCACTGTGATAGGAAAGCCCGGCACTGTGATAGGAGATCCCGGCACTGTGATAGGAGATCCCGGCACTGTGATAGGAGAGCCCGGCACTGTGATAGGAGATCCCGGTACTGTGATAGGAGAGCCCGGCACTGTGATAGGAGATCCCGGCACTGTGATAGGAGAGCCCGGCACTGTGATAGGAGATCCCGGCACTGTGATAGGAGAGCCCGGCACTGTGATAGGAAAGCCCGGCACTGTGATAGGAGATCCCGGCACTGTGATAGGAAAGCCCGGCACTGTGATAGGAGATCCCGGCACTGTGATAGGAGATCCCGGCACTGTGATAATAGATCCCGGCACTGTGATAGGAAAGCCAGGCACTGTGATAGGAGATCCCGGCACTGTGATAATAGATCCCGGCACTGTGATAGGAAAGCCCGGCACTGTGATAGGAGATCCCGGCACTGCGATAGGAGATCCCGGCACTGTGATAGGAGAGCCCGGCACTGTGATAGGAAAGCCCGGCACTGTGATAGGAGATCCCGGCACTGTGATAATAGATCCCGGCACTGTGATAGGAAAGCCCGGCACTGTGATAGGAGATCCCGGCACTGTGATAGGAGATCCCGGCACTGTGATAGGAGATCCCGGCACTGTGATAGGAAAGCCAGGCACTGTGATAGGAGATCCCGGCACTGTGATAATAGATCCCGGCACTGTGATAGGAAAGCCCGGCACTGTGATAGGAGATCCCGGCACTGTGATAGGAGATCCCGGCACTGTGATAGGAAAGCCAGGCACTGTGATAGGAGATCCCGGCACTGTGATAATAGATCCCGGCACTGTGATAGGAAAGCCCGGCACTGTGATAGGAGAGCCCGGCACTGTGATAATAGATCCCGGCACTGTGATAGGAGATCCCGGCACTGTGATAGGAGATCCCGGCACTGTGATAATAGATCCCGGCACTGTGATAGGAAAGCCCGGCACTGTGATAGGAGATCCCGGCACTGTGATAATAGATCCCGGCACTGTGATAGGAAAGCCCGGCACTGTGATAGGAGATCCCGGCACTGTGATAGGAGATCCCGGCACTGTGATAATAGATCCCGGCACTGTGATAGGAAAGCCCGGCACTGTGATAGGAGATCCCGGCACTGTGATAATAGATCCCGGCACTGTGATAGGAGATCCCGGCACTGTGATAGGAGATCCCGGCACTGTGATAGGAGATCCCGGCACTGTGATAGGAGATCCCGGCACTGTGATAGGAGATCCGGGCACTGTGATAGGAGATCCCGGCACTGTGATAGGAGATCCCGGCACTGTGATAGGAGATCCCGGCACTGCGATAGGAGATCCCGGCACTGTGATAGGAGATCCCGGCACTGTGATAGGAGATCCCGGCACTGTGATAGGAGATCCTGGCACTGTGATAGGAGATCCCGGCACTGTGACAGGAAAGCCCGGCACTGTGATAGGAGATCCCGGCACTGTGATAGGAGATCCCGGCACTGTGATAGGAGATCCCGGCACTGCGATAGGAGAGCCCGGCACTGCGATAGGAGATCCCGGCACCGTGATAGGAGATCCCGGCACTGTGATAGGAGATCCCGGCACTGTGATAGAAGATCCCGGCACTGTGATAGGAGATCCCGGCACTGTGATAGGAGATCCCGGCACTGTGATAGGAGATCCCGGCACTGTGATAGGAGATCCCGGCACTGTGATAGGAGAGCCCGGCACTGTGATAGGAGAGCCCGGCACTGTGATAGGAGATCCCGGCACTGTGATAGGAGATCCCGGCACTGTGATAGGAAAGCCCGGCACTGTGATAGGAGATCCCGGCACTGTGATAGGAAAGCCCGGCACTGTGATAGGAGATCCCGGCACTGTGATAGGAGAGCCCAGCACTGTGATAGGAGATCCCGGTACTGTGATAGGAGAGCCCGGCACTGTGATAGGAGATCCCGGCACTGTGATAGGAGATCCCGGCACTGCGATAGGAGATCCTGGCACTGTGATAGGAGATCCCGGCACTGTGATAGGAGATCCCGGCACTGTGATAGGAGAGCCCGGCACTGTGATAGGAGATCCCGGCACTGTGATAGGAAAGCCCGGCACTGTGATAGGAAAGCCCGGCACTGTGATAGGAGATCCCGGCACTGTGATAGGAGATCCCGGCACTGCGATAGGAGATCCCGGCACTGCGATAGGAGATCCCGGCACTGCGATAGGAGATCCCGGCACCGTGATAGGAGATCCCGGCACTGTGATAGGAGAGCCCGGCACTGTGATAGGAGATCCCGGCACTGTGATAGGAGATCCCGGCACTGTGATAGGAGATCCCGGCACTGCGATAGGAGATCCCGGCACTGCGATAGGAGAGCCCGGCACCGTGATAGGAGATCCCGGCACCGTGATAGGAGATCCCGGCACTGTGATAGGAGATCCCGGCACTGTGATAGAAGATCCCGGCACTGTGATAGGAGATCCTGGCACTGTGATAGGAGATCCTGGCACTGTGATAGGAGAGCCCGGCACTGTGATAGGAGAGCCCGGCACTGTAATAGGAGATCCCGGCACTGTGATAGGAGATCCCGGCACTGTGATAGGAGATCCCGGCACTGTGATAGGAAAGCCCGGCACTGTGATAGGAGATCCCGGCACTGTGATAGGAAAGCCCAGCACTGTGATAGGAGATCCCGGCACTGTGATAGGAGAGCCCGGCACTGTGATAGGAGATCCCGGCACTGTGATAGGAGATCCCGGCACTGTGATAGGAAAGCCCGGCACTGTGATAGGAGATCCCGGCACTGTGATAGGAAAGCCCGGCACTGTGATAGGAGAGCCCGGCACTGTGATAGGAGATCCCGGCACTGTGATAGGAGATCCCGGCACTGTGATAGGAGATCCCGGCACTGTGATAGGAGAGCCCAGCACTGTGATAGGAGATCCCGGCACTGTGATAGGAGATCCCGGCACTGTGATAGGAGATCCCGGCACTGTGATAGGAGATCCCGGCACTGTGATAGGAGATCCCGGCACTGTGATAGAAGATCCCGGCACTGTGATAGGAGATCCCGGCACTGTGATAGGAGAGCCCAGCACTGTGATAGGAGATCCCGGCACTGCGATAGGAGATCCCGGCACTGCGATAGGAGAGCCCGGCACTGCGATAGGAGAGCCCGGCACTGTGATAGGAGATCCCGGCACTGTGATAGGAGATCCCGGCACTGTGATAGGAGAGCCCAGCACTGTGATAGGAGATCCCGGCACTGCGATAGGAGATCCCGGCACTGTGATAGGAGAGCCCGGCACTGGGATAGGAGATCCCGGCACTGTGATAGGAGATCCCGGCACTGTGATAGGAGAGCCCGGCACTGTGATAGGAGATCCCGGCACTGTGATAGAAGATCCCGGCACTGTGATAGGAGATCCCGGCACTGTGATAGGAGATCCCGGCACTGTGATAGGAGATCCCAGCACTGTGATAATAGATCCCGGCACTGCGATAGGAGATCCCGGCACTGTGATAGGAGAGCCCGGCACTGTGATAGGAGAGCCCGGCACTGTGATAGGAGATCCCGGCACTGTGATAGGAGATCCCGGCACTGTGATAGGAGATCCCGGCACTGCGATAGGAGATCCCGGCACTGTGATAGGAGATCCCGGCACTGTGATAGGAGATCCCGGCACTGTGATAGGAGATCCCGGCACTGCGATAGGAGATCCCGGCACTGTGATAGGAGATCCCGGCACTGTGATAGGAGAGCCCGGCACTGTGATAGGAGAGCTCAGCACTGTGATAGAAGATCCCGGCACTGTGATAAGCACTGTGGTTGGTGTCGGTTGGATGCCTCCTCCACTGACATCCCATATATGATGAGTTATGGAGCCGACGTGCTCCAGCCGAGGAGTCGTTATAAAATTCCACATTCCTGAGCGCCAGTCACATGGCAGACAATTATCTCTGTCTGTACAGGAAATGCCCGGAGCGTGTTCTCACCGTGTCCCCACTTTATATGGCACTAGAGGATCCCCCACCAATGAAGAGAATCGCACGCAATGACAGACGTCAGCCAGCAGGCTGGAAAATCTCTGCATTGTCATCAACCTGTCAGACCCGAGATCGCCCCCTCCCCCCCCCCCAGTCCTTATATAGGCGGCTGCATTAGTTTTCAGGTTTATTCTCTCTGATCCCCCGAATAACACACTTCCTGTCCCAGGGTGACAACGCTCACTCCTCCATTGTATCTCTGTGAGCCTCAGGAACCAAAATCCTATAACTACACCTACCTACCTGTGACTGACCCTACCTACCTATAACTACGCCTACCTACCTATAACTACACCTACCTACCTATGACTGACCCTACCTACCTATAACTACGCCTACCTACCTATAACTACTCCTACCTACCTATAACTACACCTACCTACCTATAACTACGCCTATCTACCTATAACTACACCTACCTACCTATAACTACGCCTACCTACCTATAACTACACCTACCTACCTATAACTACGCCTACCTACCTATAACTACACCTACCTACCTATAACTACACCTATCTACCTATGACTGACCCTACCTGCCTATAACTACGCCTATCTACCTATAACTACGCCTATCTACCTATAACTACGCCTATCTACCTATAACTACGCCTACCTACCTATAACTACACCTACCTACCTATAACTACACCTACCTACCTATGACTACACCTACCTACCTATGACTACACCTACCTACCTATGACTGACCCTACCTACCTATAAATACACCTACCTACCTATGACTGACCCTACCTACCTATAACTACACCTACCTACCTATAACTACACCTACCTATCTATGACTACGCCTACCTACCTATAACTACACCTATCTACCTATGGGGGGGTGAGTCCGTTGATCACATGTTGATACATACAGAGCTCTGATTGTACAATGGAAGGTTGTGTGATGAGGAAAGTCATCCTCTGTGTGTGAGTGGGGCCCCCCGTGTGCTGTGTGTGTAAGCGGGGCCCCCCGTGTGCTGTGTGTGTGAGCGGGGCCCCCCGTGTGCTGTGTGTGTGAGCGGGGCCCCCCGTGTGCTGTGTGTGTGAGCGGGCCCCCCCGTGTGCTGTGTGTGTGAGCGGGGCCCCCCGTGTGCTGTGTGTGTGAGCGGGGCCCCCCGTGTGCTGTGTGTGTGAGCGGGGCCCCCCGTGTGCTGTGTGTGTAAGCGGGGCCCCCCGTGTGCTGTGTGTGTGAGCGGGGCCCCCCGTGTGCTGTGTGTGTGAGCGGGGCCCCCCGTGTGCTGTGTGTGTGAGCGGGCCCCCCCGTGTGCTGTGTGTGTGAGCGGGGCCCCCCGTGTGCTGTGTGTGTGAGCGGGGCCCCCCGTGTGCTGTGTGTGTGAGCGGGGCCCCCATCACATCAGCCCTCACCTCATAAACTGGGACAGACAGAAACCCGATAACCATCTGCAAATCACCAGAGGCCTCCGAGATCCATCCCTCCCCCCCATCACATCCCCCACTGAAGAACGCTTTACTCTCCTGCAGAATATTGCACCCCCACCTGAGTATTGCCCCTCTCCTGCAGAATATCGCACCCCCACCTGAGTATTACCCCTCTCCTGCAGAATATAGCACCCCCACCTGAGTATTCCCCCTCTCCTGCAGAATATAGCACCCCCACCTGAGTATTGCTCCTCTCCTGCAGAATATAGCACCCCCACCTGAGTATTACCCCTCTCCTGCAGAATATAGCACCCCCCCCATCTGAGTATTACCCCTCTCCTGGAGAATATAGCACCCCCATCTGAGTATTACCCCTCTCCTGCAGAGTATAGCACCCCCACCTGAGCATTCCCCCTCTCCTGCAGAATATCGCACCCCCACCTGAGTATTGCCCCTCTCCTGCAGAGTATAGCACCCCCACCTGAGTATTGCTCCTCTCCTGCAGAATATAGCACCCGCACCTGAGTATTACCCCTCTCCTGCAGAGTATAGCACCCCCACCTGAGTATTCCCCCTCTCCTGGAGAATATAGCACCCCCATCTGAGTATTCCCCCTCTCCTGGAGAATATAGCACCCCCATCTGAGTATTACCCCTCTCCTGCAGAATATAGCACCCCCACCTGAGTATTCCCCCTCTCCTGCAGAATATAGCACCCCCAACTGAGTATTGCCCCTCTCCTGCAGAGTATAGCACCCCCGCCTGAGTATTACCCCTCTCCTGCAGAATATAGCACCCCCACCTGAGTATTACCCCTCTCCTGCAGAGTATAGCACCCCCACCTGAGTATTACCCCTCTCCTGCAGAATATCGCACCCCCACCTGAGTATTCCCCCTCTCCTGCAGAGTATAGCACCCCCGCCTGAGTATTCCCCCTCTCCTGCAGAGTATAGCACCCCCATCTGAGTATTACCCCTCTCCTGCAGAATATCGCACCCCCACCTGAGTATTGCCCCTCTACTGCAGAGTATAGCACCCCCACCTGAGTATTACCCCTTTCCTGCAGAATATCGCACCCCCACCTGAGTATTACCCCTCTCCTGCAGAATATCGCACCCCCACCTGAGTATTACCCCTCTCCTGCAGAGTATAGCACCCCCGCCTGAGTATTCCCCCTCTCCTGCAGAGTATAGCACCCCCATCTGAGTATTACCCCTCTCCTGCAGAATATCGCACCCCCACCTGAGTATTGCCCCTCTCCTGCAGAATATCGCACCCCCACCTGAGTATTGCCCCTCTCCTGCAGAGTATAGCACCCCCGCCTGAGTATTCCCCCTCTCCTGCAGAGTATAGCACCCCCATCTGAGTATTACCCCTCTCCTGCAGAATATCGCACCCCCACCTGAGTATTGCCCCTCTCCTGCAGAGTATAGCACCCCCACCTGAGTATTGCTCCTTTCCTGCAGAATATAGCACCCCCACCTGAGTATTGCTCCTCTCCTGCAGAATATAGCACCCCCACCTGAGTATTACCCCTCTCCTGCAGAATATAGCACCCCCACCTGAGTATTCCCCCTCTCCTGCAGAATATAGCACCCCCAACTGAGTATTGCCCCTCTCCTGCAGAGTATAGCACCCCCACCTGAGTATTGCTCCTCTCCTGCAGAATATAGCACCCCCACCTGAGTATTACCCCTCTCCTGCAGAATATAGCACCCCCCCCATCTGAGTATTACCCCTCTCCTGGAGAATATAGCACCCCCATCTGAGTATTACCCCTCTCCTGCAGAGTATAGCACCCCCACCTGAGCATTCCCCCTCTCCTGCAGAATATCGCACCCCCACCTGAGTATTGCCCCTCTCCTGCAGAGTATAGCACCCCCACCTGAGTATTGCTCCTCTCCTGCAGAATATAGCACCCGCACCTGAGTATTACCCCTCTCCTGCAGAGTATAGCACCCCCACCTGAGTATTCCCCCTCTCCTGCAGAATATAGCACCCCCACCTGAGTATTCCCCCTCTCCTGCAGAATATAGCACCCCCAACTGAGTATTGCCCCTCTCCTGCAGAGTATAGCACCCCCGCCTGAGTATTACCCCTCTCCTGCAGAATATAGCACCCCCACCTGAGTATTACCCCTCTCCTGCAGAGTATAGCACCCCCACCTGAGTATTACCCCTCTCCTGCAGAATATCGCACCCCCACCTGAGTATTCCCCCTCTCCTGCAGAGTATAGCACCCCCGCCTGAGTATTCCCCCTCTCCTGCAGAGTATAGCACCCCCATCTGAGTATTACCCCTCTCCTGCAGAATATCGCACCCCCACCTGAGTATTGCCCCTCTCCTGCAGAGTATAGCACCCCCACCTGAGTATTACCCCTTTCCTGCAGAATATCGCACCCCCACCTGAGTATTACCCCTCTCCTGCAGAATATCGCACCCCCACCTGAGTATTACCCCTCTCCTGCAGAGTATAGCACCCCCACCTGTGTATTACCCCTCTCCTGCAGAATATAGCACCCCCACCTGAGTATTCCACCTCTCCTGCAGAGTATAGCACCCCCGCCTGAGTATTACCCCTCTCCTGCAGAGTATAGCACCCCCACCGAGTTATTACCCCTCTCCTGCAGAGTATAGCACCCCCACCTGAGTATTACCCCTCTCCTGCAGAATATAGCACCCCCACCTGAGTATTCCACCTCTCCTGCAGAATATCGCACCCCCTTCTGAGTATTACCCCTCTCCTGGAGAATATAGCACCCCCATCTGAGTATTACCCCTCTCCTGCAGAGTATAGCACCCCCACCTGAGTATTACCCCTCTCCTGCAGAATATAGCACCCCCACCTGAGTATTCCACCTCTCCTGCAAAATATTGCACCCCCTTCTGAGTATTACCCCTCTCCTGGAGAATATAGCACCCCCATCTGAGTATTACCCCTCTCTTAGCACCCCCACCTGAGTATTACCCCTCTCCTGCAGAATATAGCACCCCCATCTGAGTATTCCCCCTCTCCTGCAGAATATAGCACCCCCTACCTGACTATTGCCCCTCTCCTGCACCCCCATCTGAGTATTCCTCCCTCTCCTGCAGAATATAGCACCCCCACCTGAGTATTACCCCTCTCCTGCAGAATATAGCACCCCCATCCGAGTATTACCCCTCTCCTGCAGAATATAGCACCCCCACCTGAGTATTCCCCCTCTCCTGCAGAATATAGCACCCCCACCTGAGTATTCCCCCTCTCCTGCAGAATATTGCACCCCCTTCTGAGTATTTCCCCTCTCCTGCAGAAAATAGCACCCCCACCTGAGTATTCCCCCTCTCCTGGAGAATATAGCACCCCCATCTGAGTATTCCTCCCTCTCCTGCAGAATATAGCACCCCCATCTGAGTATTACCCCTCTCCTGCAGAATATAGCACCCCCATCTGAGTATTACCCCTCTCCTGCAGAGTATAGCCACCCCACCTGAGTATTCCCCCTCTCCTGGAGAATATAGCACCCCCATCTGAGTATTCCCCCTCTCCTGCAGAGTATAGCACCCCCACCTGAGTATTACCCCTCTCCTGCAGAATATAGCACCCCCATCTGAGTATTACCCCTCTCCTGCAGAATATAGCACCCCCACCTGAGTATTCCCCCTCTCCTGCAGAATATAGCACCCCCATCTGAGTATTACCCCTCTCCTGCAGAATATAGCACCCCCATCTGAGTATTCCCCCTCTCCTGCAGAGTATAGCACCCCCACCTGAGTATTCCCCCTCTCCTGCAGAGTATAGCACCCCCATCTGAGTATTCCCCCTCTCCTGGAGAATATAGCACCCCCATCTGAGTGTTACCCCTCTCCTGCAGAATATAGCACCCCCACCTGAGTATTCCCCCTCTCCTGCAGAATATAGCACCCCCATCTGAGTATTACCCCTCTCCTGCAGAATATAGCACCCCCATCTGAGTATTCCCCCTCTCCTGCAGAGTATAGCACCCCCACCTGAGTATTCCCCCTCTCCTGCAGAGTATAGCACCCCCATCTGAGTATTCCCCCTCTCCTGCAGAGTATAGCACCCCCACCTGAGTATTACCCCTCTCCTGCAGAGTATAGCACCCCCACCTGACTATTACCCCTCTCCTGGAGAATATAGCACCCCCACCTGAGTATTACCCCTCTCCTGCAGAGTATAGCACCCCCACCTGAGTATTCCCCCTCTCCTGCAGAGTATAGCACCCCCATCTGAGTATTCCCCCTCTCCTGGAGAATATAGCACCCCCATCTGAGTATTACCCCTCTCCTGCAGAATATAGCACCCCCACCTGAGTATTCCCCCTCTCCTGCAGAATATAGCACCCCCATCTGAGTATTACCCCTCTCCTGCAGAATATAGCACCCCCATCTGAGTATTCCCCCTCTCCTGCAGAGTATAGCACCCCCACCTGAGTATTCCCCCTCTCCTGCAGAGTATAGCACCCCCATCTGAGTATTCCCCCTCTCCTGCAGAGTATAGCACCCCCACCTGAGTATTACCCCTCTCCTGCAGAGTATAGCACCCCCACCTGACTATTACCCCTCTCCTGGAGAATATAGCACCCCCACCTGAGTATTACCCCTCTCCTGCAGAATATAGCACCCCCATCTGAGTATTACCCCTCTCCTGGAGAATATTGCACCCCCATCTGAGTATTACCCCTCTCCTGCAGAATATAGCACCCCCATCTGAGTATTACCCCTCTCCTGGAGAATATAGCACCCCCATCTGAGAATTAACCCTCTCCTGCAGAATATAGCACCCCCATCTGAGAATTCCCCCTCTCCTGCAGAATATCGCACCCCCACCTGAGTATTACCCCTCTTCTGCATAAGATAGCACCCCCATCTGAGTATTCCCCCTCTCCTGCAGAATATAGCACCCCTATCTGAGTATTCCCCCTCTTCTGCAGAATATCGCACCCCCACCTGTGTATTACCCCTCTTCTGCATAAGATAGCACCCCCATCTGAGTATTACCCCTCTCCTGGAGAATATAGCACCCCCACCTGAGTATTACCCCTCTCCTGCAGAATATAGCACCCCCATCTGAGTATTCCCCCTCTCCTGCAGAATATAGCACCCCCATCTGAGGATTACCCCTCTCCTGCAGAGTATAGCACCCCACCTGAGTATTACCCCTCTCCTGCAGAATATAGCACCCCCATCTGAGTATTACCCCTCTCCTGCAGAATATAACACCCCCACCTGAGTATTTCCCCTCTCCTGGAGAATATAGCATCCCCATCTGAGTATTCCCCCTCTCCTGGAGAATATAGCACCCCCATCTGAGTATTACCCCTCTCCTGGAGAATATAGCATCCCTATCAGAGTATTCCCCCTCTCCTGCAGATTATAGCACCCCCACATGAGTATTCCCCCTCTCCTGGAGAATATAGCACCCCCATCTGAGTATTTCCCCTCTCCTGGAGAATATAGCATCCCCATCTGAGTATTCCTCCCTCTCCTGCAGAATATAGCACCCCCATCTGAGTATTCCCCCTCTCCTGGAGAATATAGCACCCCCATCTGAGTATTACCCCTCTCCTGCAGAGTATAGCACCCCTACCTGAGTATTACCCCTCTCCTGCAGAATATAGCACCCCCATCTGAGTATTACCCCTCTCCTGCAGAGTATAGCACCCCCACCTGAGTATTACCCCTCTCCTGCAGAATATAGCACCCCCATCTGAGTATTCCCCCTCTCCTGCAGAATATTGCACCCCCATCTGAGTATTCCCCCTCTCCTGGAGAATATAGCACCCCCCACCTGAGTATTCGCCCTCTCCTGCAGAGTATAGCACCCCCACCTGAGTATTACCCCTCTCCTGCAGAATATAGCACCCCCATCTGAGTATTCCCCCTCTCCTGGAGAATATAGCACCCCCATCTGAGTATTACCCCTCTCCTGGAGAATATAGCACCCCCGCCTGAGTATTACCCCTCTTCTGCAGAGTATAGAACCCCCATCTGAGTATTACCCCTCTCCTGCAGAGTATAGCACCCCACCTGAGTATTCCCCCTCTCCTGGAGAATATAGCACCCCCACCTGAGTATTAACCCTCTCCTGCAGAATATAGCACCCCCACCTGAGTATTACCCCTCTTCTGCATAAGATAGCACCCCCATCTGAGTATTACCCCTCTCCTGGAGAATATAGCACCCCCACCTGAGTATTACCCCTCTCCTGCAGAATATAGCACCCCCATCTGAGTATTACCCCTCTCCTGCAGAGTATAGCACCCCCACCTGAGTATTACCCCTCTTCTGCAGAGTATAGCACCCCCACCTGAGTATTACCACTCTCCTGCAGAATATAGCACCCCCACCTGAGTATTCCCCCTCTCCTGGAGAATATAGCACCCCCATCTGAGAATTCCCCCTCTCCTGCAGAATATCGCACCCCCACCTGAGTATTACCCCTCTTCTGCATAAGATAGCACCCCCATCTGAGTATTCCCCCTCTCCTGCAGAATATAGCACCCCCACCTGAGTATTACCCCTCTCCTGCATAAGATAGCACCCCAATCTGAGTATCCCCCCTCTCCTGCAGAATATCGCACCCCCACCTGAGTATTACCCCTCTTCTGCATAAGATAGCACCCCCATCTGAGTATTCCCCCTCTCCTGCAGAATATAGCACCCCTATCTGAGTATTCCCCCTCTCCTGCAGAATATCGCACCCCCACCTGAGTATTACCCCTCTTCTGCATAAGATAGCACCCCCATCTGAGTATCCCCCCTCTCCTGCAGAATATCGCACCCCCACCTGAGTATTACCCCTCTCCTGGAGAATATAGCACCCCCACCTGAGTATTACCCCTCTCCTGCAGAATATAGCACCCCCATCTGAGTATTCCCCCTCTCCTGGAGAATATAGCACCCCCATCTGAGTATTACCCCTCTCCTGCAGAATATAGCACCCCCACCTGAGTATTACCCCTCTCCTGCAGAGTATAGCACCCCACCTGAGTATTCCCCCTCTCCTGCAGAATATAGCACCCCCATCTGAGTATTACCCCTCTCCTGCAGAATATAGCACCCCACCTGAGTATTCCCCCTCTCCTGCAGAACACAGCACCCCCATCTGAGTATTCCCCCTCTCCTGCAGAATATAGCACCCCCATCTGAGTATTGCCCCTCTCCTGCAGAATATAGCACCCCCTACCTGTGTATTACCCCTCTCCTGGAGAATATAGCACCCCCATCTGATTATTCCCCCTCTCCTGCAGAATATAGCACCCCCACCTAAGTATTACCCCTCTCCTGCAGAGTATAGCACCCCACCTGAGTATTACCCCTCTCCTGCAGAGTATAGCACCCCACCTGAGTATTACCCCTCTCCTGCAGAATATAGCACCCCCATCTGAGTATTACCCCTCTCCTGCAGAATATAGCACCCCCATCTGAGTATTACCCCTCTCCTGCAGAATATAGCACCCCCACCCGAGTATTACCCCTCTCCTGCAGAACACAGCACCCCCATCTGAGTATTACCCCTCTCATGCAGAATATAGCACCCCCACCTGATTATTACCCCTCTCCTGCAGAGTATAGCACCCCACCTGAGTATTACCCCTCTCCTGCAGAATATAGCACCCCCATCTGAGTATTACCCCTCTCCTGCAGAATATAGCACCCCCATCTGAGTATTACCCCTCTCCTGCAGAATATAGCACCCCCACCCGAGTATTACCCCTCTCCTGCAGAACACAGCACCCCCACCTGAGTATTACCCCTCTTATGGAGAATATAGCACCCCCACCTGAGTATTACCCCTCTCCTGCAGAATATAGCACCCCCACCTGAGTATTACCCCTCTCCTGCAGAATATCGCACCCCCACCTGAGTATTACCCCTCTCCTGCAGAATATCGCACCCCCATCTGAGTATTCCCCCTCTCCTGCAGAATATCGCACCCCCCTTACTGATCTTACTGACGTCTTCCTCTCTCTGACAGCTCCGGGCGTTCCTGGGGGCCTTGTACCAGAATGAGCCTCATGATGAGTACGGCGACCTCCAGGCCTTCCGATTCAGCGCTGTGAACCCCATCCTGGACCCCTGGATATTCATCATCTTCCGCGGCCCCGTTTTCAAGAAGCTCCACTCTCTGCTCTGCACATCCTGGGGACGGACCAGCAAAGCGGTGCCAGTGGTGAGTTCCCTGGACACCGCCACCATCAGCCCCATGACTTCCATCAGCGGGCCCTGAGAGGCCGGAAGAGCGCACTCAACTGACGCAGATCTGCCGGTGATAAAGACAGAGAAGTGCCAGGCGGGCGGAGAGGGGCCCCCCCAAGACCAGGTGACCCCCCCATAGGGGAAAGTCACCTGGATTATTTATGGGTGTCACAGAAGCGAGCCGCGGCCTGGCGCCATTCTACAACTGATTCTGGGACAAAATATTCACAAAACTTTATTTATGACACAACATGGAGGACGCCATATCCCAGAGCATCTGTGATCCCCATGGCAGCCAATCCGCTTCCTTCATTCTGAGGTGGCTGGGGTATCTGGTTGCTATGGGTAACACAGACGTTACAGGCGATCACAGAACACATGCGTAGCATGACTGGTACCCTTTAGCTTTAGAAAGCACATTATTTATTGAATCTGGCTCCACCCCTGCAGGTCCACATCAGCCAATCCCCTACACCACTAAAAGTTTTCCCTGCCCCCTAGCGACTGAAAGGAGGAAAAAGAATACAGACGATTGAAAGTGCACAGAAATCTGCTGACAGCACACAAAGTGAGCACACAGGTTATGGCGGGTCCCGCCTGTCGCTGTGAAGACGGGTGGCGGTACCGGTGCAGCGTTTGTACTTGTGACGCAATCCGGGCCCGGAACGACACTGAGGGACATAAAGGGGAGGGGCTACTGGAGGGCAGGTCATAATAATCAATGATGGAGGTATAGGAGTGGTGGGATCGTCATTGATTTGTGGGAGGAAATGGTGGGAGGAGCCAAACACTGCAGGGGGCTTATAAGATAATGATGGATATAAAGGGGAGGGACTATAGTAGGGAAGGCACAGACCACGGGGCTGGATTGGATAATGATGGTTATAGAGGGGAGGGACTATAGTAGGGAAGGCACAGACCACGGGGGGTGGATTGGATAATGATGGATATAGAGGGGAGGGACTATAGTAGGGCAGGCACAGACCACGGGGCTGGATTGGATAATGATGGATATAGAGGGGAGGGACTATAGTAGGGAAGGCACAGACCACAGGCCTGGATTGGATAATGATGGATATAGAGGGGAGGGACTATGAAAGGGCAGGCACAGACCGCAGGGGTGGATTGGATAATGATGGATATAGAGGGGAGGGACTATAGTAGGGAAGGCACAGACCACAGGGCTGGATTGGATAATGATGGTTATAGAAGGGAGGGACTATAGTAGGGAAGGCACAGACCGCGGGGGTGGTTTGGATAAAGATGGATATAGAGGGGAGGGACTATAGTAGGGAAGGCACAGACCACAGGCCTGGATTGGATAATGATGGATATAGAGGGGAGGGACTATGAAAGGGCAGGCACAGAACGCAGGGGTGGATTGGATAAAGATGGATATAGAGGGGAGGGACTATAGTAGGGAAGGCACAGACCACAGGGCTGGATTGGATAATGATGGTTATAGAGGGGAGGGACTATAGTAGGGAAGGCACCGACCGCAGGGTTGGATTGGATAATGATGGTTATAGAGGGGAGGGACTATAGAAGGGAAGGCACAGACCGCGGGGCTGGATTGGATAATGATGGTTATAGAGGGGAGGGACTATGAAAGAGCAGGCACAGACCGCGGGGGTGGATTGGATAATGATGGATATAGAGGGGAGGGACTATGAAAGGGCAGGCACAGACCGCGGGGGTGGATTGGATAATGATGGATATAGAGGGGAGGGACTATAAAAGGGCAGGCACAGACCGCGGGTGTGGATTGGATAAAGATGGATATAGAGGGGAGGGACTATAGTAGGGCAGGCACAGACCGCAGGGGTGGATTGGATAATAATGGATATAAAGGGGAGGGACTATAGTAGGGCAGGCACAGACCACAGGCCTGGATTGTATAATGATGTATATAGAGGGGAGGGACTATGAAAGGGCAGGCACAGACCGCAGGGGTGGATTGGATAAAGATGGATATAGAGGGGAGGGACTATAGTAGGGAAGGCACAGACCGCAGGGGTGGATTAGATAATGATGGATATAGAGGGGAGGGACTATAGAAGGACAGGCACAGACCACAGGCCGTGATTTGGATAATGATGGATATAGAGGGGAGGGACTATAAAAGGGCAGGCACAGACCGCAGGGGTGGATTGGATAAAGATGGATATAAAGGGGAGGGACTATGGGAAGGTGAACACAACCTGGAGGGGCGTATTAAACAACAATGGATTAAATGGAGAGGTGGGATCTTTAAAAATTAATGGGAGGGATTATGAAAGGGAAGTCATATCCTGCGGGGGGTGTATCAGATGATGGATATTAAGAGGAAGGATTAGGGGGTGGCAGTCAAGGACAGTGGGGCAGTATTAGATAATGATGGATATAGAGGGAAGGGACTGTGGGAGGGCAGGCGCAGACTGTGGGGGTGGCTTAGATAATGATGAATATAATGGGGAGGGGCTATGGAGGGGCTGGCACAGACTGTGGGGGTAGATTAGATAATGATAGATATAAAGGGGAAGGAGTATGCGAGGGTGGGCACAGACCTCGGGGGCGTATCAGAAAAGGATAGGTATAAAGGGGAGGGGCTGTTAGAGGGCAGGCACAGATTGCTGGGGTGGATTAAATTATGATGGATAAAGAGGAAGGAGAAATTGAGGGTGGGCACAGACCTCAGGGGGCGTATCAGATAACAATGGATATAAAGGGGAGGGACTATGGAGGTGCCGGCACAGACTGTTTGTGTGGATTAGATAGAAGAATGGGAGGGTAGGCACAGACCTCGGGGGCGTATCAGATAACAATGGATATAAAGGGGAGGGACTATGGAGGGGCCGGCACAGATTGTGGGGGTGGATTAGATAATGATAGATATAAAGGGGAAGAAGAAAGGGAGGGTGGGCACAGACCTCGGAGGGGAGGGGGCGTATCAGATAACAATGGATATAAAGGGGAGGAGCTATGAGAGGGTGACGGATAAAAAGGAGAGGTGGGATCTTTATTTATTGGTGGGAGTGATTAGTTAAAGACCCCGGGGGGGGGGGGGATTAGATATTAATGGATATAAAGGAGGGTGGGAACGCAGAGAGACGACGGAGCCGCATTGTGTGCGATGTGCAGATTTTGGCTCACATTTCAGAATCCACATCCTGTTTATTTCAGAGAAATCCTCTTCACACCATGGTGATCGTTTACACACAGATTAACGGGCGACACGTTGCGTTACGTATGTTGATGATAAATGATAAATTCATTAGAGAGAAAAGAGGTCAGGTCGAGTTATTGGTCCATTGTTATGTGTTGGCAGCCAATCAGAATGAAGGACAGACAAGTATTGATCCGATTATTATAATGATCCCAGGAGCTGATCAATACTTGTCTGTGATGATGACACAAAGTATCGATATGAAGTGATTGGGTGTTCGGGGGATCCTAGAGGCTGCATGGAAATATGAGACATCTCAGGACACCGCCCCCCCCCCCCAGATACTCCGCAGGGGTGGGAACCTCACTCCAGTATTGCACTCGTTCAAACATCATTAAATGACGTTATAAATGATCTGATGTCTGTGTTCTGTGTCTCTACTCATTTCCCATCATCCTCTGCACAAGACTGCCAGCCAATCAGGTGCTTCTGCCCTGCAGAGGGCTGCAATCCTAACATGTTTCAAGCTCTGGAGGATGGAGGGATTCAGGCACTTGGGGCAGGAGGGGGAGGTGTTATATGGATTGGGGGCGGGAAGGGAAGGTGTTATATGGATTTGGCGCAGGAGGGGGAGGTGTTATATGCATTGGGGGCGGGAGGGGGAGGTGTTATATGGACTGGGAGCAGGAGGGGGAGGTGTTATATGGATTGGGGGCGGGAAGGGGAGGTGTTATATGGATTGGGGGCGGGAAGGGGAGGTGTTATATGGATTGGGGGCGGGAAGGGGAGGTGTTATATGGATGGGGGCGGGAAGGGGAGGTGTTATATGGACTTGGGGCAGAAGGGGGAGTTGTTATATGAACTGGGGGCAGGAGGGGGAGGTGTTATATGGACTGGGGGCAGGAGGGGGAGGTGTTATATGGACTGAGGGCAGGAGGGGGAGGTGTTATATAAACTGGGGGCAGGAGGAGGAGGTGTTATGTGGACTGGGGGCAGGTGGGGGAGGTGTTATATAAACTGGGGGCAGGAGGGGGAGGTGTTATATGAACTGGGGGCAGGAGGGGGAGGTGTTATATGGATTGGGGGCAGGAGGGGGAGGTGTTATATGCATTGAAGGCGGTGTTATATACACTTGGGGCAGGAGGGGGAGGTGGTATGTGGACTGGGGGCAGGAGGGGGAGGTGTTATATAAACTGGGGGCAGGAGGAGGAGGTGTTATGTGGACTGGGGGCAGGTGGGGGAGGTGTTATATAAACTGGGGGCAGGAGGGGGAGGTGTTATATGAACTGGGGGCAGGAGGGGGAGGTGTTATATGAACTGGGGGCAGGAGGGGGAGGTGTTATATGGATTGGGGGCAGGAGGGGGAGGTGTTATATGCATTGAAGGCGGTGTTATATACACTTGGGGCAGGAGGGGGAGGTGTTATATGGACTGGGGGCAGCAGGGGGAGGTGTTATATGGACTGGGTGGGGTTCAGTAGGGGGGGTGGAGGTGGGGTTCAGTGGGGGGAGGAGGTGGAGTTCAGTAGGGGGAGAGGTGAGGTCCAGTGGGGGGGTGGGGTTCAGTAGGGGGGTGAGATGGGGTTCAGTAGGGGGGGTGGAGGTGGGGTTCAGTGGGGGGAGGAGGTGGAGTTCAGTAGGGGGAGGACGTGGAGTTCAGTAGGGGGGAGGAGGTGGGGTTCAGTGGGGGGAGAGGTGAGGTCCAGTGGGGGGGTGGGGTTCAGTAGGGGGGTGAGGTGGGGTTCAGTAGGGGGGGTGGAGGTGGAGTTCAGTAGGGGGAGGACGTGGAGTTCAGTAGGGGGGAGGAGGTGCGGTTCAGTGGGGCGAGAGGTGAGGTCCAGTGGGGGGGAGGAGGTGGGGTTCAGTGGGGGGAGGAGGTGGAGTTCAGTAGGGGGAGGACGTGGAGTTCAGCAGGGGGGAGGAGGTGGGGTTCAGTAGGGGAGGAGGAGGTGGGGTTCGGTAGGGGAGGAGGAGGTGGGGTTCGGTGGGGGGGTGAGGTGGGATTCAGTAGGGAAGGAGGAGGTGGGGTTTGGTAGGGGGGTTCGGTGGGGGGGAGGGGGTTGAGGTGGGGTTCGGTAGGGTTCAGTAGGGGGGTAGGAGGTGGGGTTCGGTAGGGAGGTGAGATGGGGTTTGGTAGGGGGGTGAGATGGGGTTCAGTAGGGGGTGAGGACGTAGGGTTCAGTAGGAGGGAAGTGGGCTTCAGTAGGGGGGGAGGTGGGGTTCAGTAGGGGAGAGGAGGTGGGGTTCGGTAGGGGGGTGAGGTGGGATTCAGTAGGGGAGGAGGAGTTGGGGTTCGGTAGGGGGGTGAGGTGGGGTTCGGTGGGGGGGAGGAGGAGGGTGAGGTGGGGTGTAGTAGGCGGGTAGGAGGTGGGGTTCATTAGGGAGGTGAGATGGGGTTCATTAGGGAGGTGAGATGGGGTTCGGTAGGGGGGTGAGATGGGGTTCGGTAGGGGGGTGAGGTGGGGTTCAGTAGGGGGTGAGCTGGGGTTCAGTAGGGGGAGGTGGGGTTCAGCAGTGAAGGCGGTGTTATATACACTTGGGGCAGGAGGGGGAGGTGTTATATGGACTGGGGGCAGCAGGGGGAGGTGTTATATGGACTGGGGGCAGGAGGGGGAGGTGTTATATGGACTGGGGGCAGGAGGGGGAGGTGTTATATAAACTGGGGGCAGGAGGAGGAGGTGTTATGTGGACTGGGGGCAGGTGGGGGATGTGTTATATGGACTGGGGGCAGGTGGGGGAGGTGTTATATAAACTGGGGGCAGGAGGGGGAGGTGTTATATGAACTGGGGGCAGGAGGGGGAGGTGTTATATGAACTGGGGGCAGGAGGGGGAGGTGTTATATGGATTGGGGGCAGGAGGGGGAGGTGTTATATGCATTGAAGGCGGTGTTATATACACTTGGGGCAGGAGGGGGAGGTGTTATATGGACTGGGGGCAGCAGGGGGAGGTGTTATATGGACTGGGTGGGGTTCAGTAGGGGGGGTGGAGGTGGGGTTCAGTAGGGGGGGTGGAGGTGGGGTTCAGTGGGGGGAGGAGGTGGAGTTCAGTGGGGGGAGGACGTGGAGTTCAGTAGGGGGGAGGAGGTGGGGTTCAGTGGGGGGAGAGGTGAGGTCCAGTGGGGGGGTGGGGTTCAGTAGGGGGGTGAGGTGGGGTTCAGTAGGGGGGGTGGAGGTGGAGTTCAGTAGGGGGAGGACGTGGAGTTCAGTAGGGGGGAGGAGGTGCGGTTCAGTGGGGCGAGAGGTGAGGTCCAGTGGGGGGGAGGAAGTGGGGTTCAGTGGGGGGAGGAGGTGGAGTTCAGTAGGGGGAGGACGTGGAGTTCAGCAGGGGGGAGGAGGTGGGGTTCAGTAGGGGAGGAGGAGGTGGGGTTCGGTGGGGGGGTGAGGTGGGATTCAGTAGGGAAGGAGGAGGTGGGGTTTGGTAGGGGGGTTCGGTGGGGGGGAGGGGGTTGAGGTGGGGTTCGGTAGGGTTCAGTAGGGGGGTAGGAGGTGGGGTTCGGTAGGGAGGTGAGATGGGGTTTGGTAGGGGGGTGAGATGGGGTTCAGTAGGGGGTGAGGACGTAGGGTTCAGGAGGGAAGTGGGCTTCAGTAGGGGGGGAGGTGGGGTTCAGTAGGGGAGAGGAGGTGGGGTTCGGTAGGGGGGTGAGGTGGGATTCAGTAGGGGAGGAGGAGTTGGGGTTCGGTAGGGGGGTGAGGTGGGGTTCGGTGGGGGGGAGGAGGAGGGTGAGGTGGGGTTCAGTAGGCGGGTAGGAGGTGGGGTTCATTAGGGAGGTGAGATGGGGTTCAGTAGGGAGGTGAGATGGGGTTCGGTAGGGGGGTGAGATGGGGTTCGGTAGGGGGGTGAGGTGGGGTTCAGCAGGGGGGAGGAGGTGGGGTTCAGTAGGGGGGAGAGGTGAGGTCCAGTGGGGGGGTGGGGTTCAGTAGGGGGGTGAGGTGGGGTTCAGTAGGGGGGGTGGAGGTGGGGTTCAGTGGGGGGAGGAGGTGGAGTTCAGTAGGGGGAGAGGTGAGGTCCAGTGGGGGGGTGGGGTTCAGTAGGGGGGTGAGGTGGGGTTCAGTAGGGGGGGTGGAGGTGGGGTTCAGTGGGGGGAGGAGGTGGAGTTCAGTCGGGGGAGGACGTGGAGTTCAGTAGGAGGTAGGAGGTGGGGTTCAGTGGGGGGAGGAAGTGGGGTTCAGTGGGGGGAGAGGTGAGGTCCAGTGGGGGGGTGGGGTTCAGTAGGGGGGTGAGGTGGGGTTCAGTGGGGGAGGAGGTGGAGTTCAGTAGGGGGAGGACGTGGAGTTCAGTAGGGGGGAGGAGGTGGGGTTCAGTAGGGGGGTGGGGTTCAGTAGGGGGGTGAGGTGGGGTTCAGTGGGGGAGGAGGTGGAGTTCAGTAGGGGGGAGGAGGTGGGGTTCAGTAGGGGGGGTGGGGTTCAGTAGGGGGGTGGGGGGTTCAGACGTTTCAGAGGGCGATTTCTGGTCATCGATATTCCGTAGAACTCCGATGTACACAATGATCTCTCCATAGAAAAAGAGAAATGCAGCTAAAATAAGTACCTGAATCTCTCTAGGAGCCAATCAGCTTCTCCTGCAAATACATGTGCTGCTGCTGCTTCTTCTTCTTCACTGTCCAATCACAGGCTGGCGGGTGGGAAGGTAACAGCGGGCAGAGCTGTGCAAATCTCAGGACTGGATGGACAGAAATGCGAATCCTTGGCCAGGTGAGAGAGGAATGTGGATTTCAGTGTCTTCACCTCGGAGTTCCACTTTATCGACCATGAAATCCGTCTACACTGTGCGATGAAACGTAATGGAACATGACCCCCCCCCACCCCCCACACACATACACCCCCCCCCACCCCCCCAATGTTTGCTGTCTGACATGCCCGTCCTCTGGATTCCCTCCTCACTTCTCTGCTTCTCAGACAACACAGAGGTACAGGAAGGTTGTAAAAGAGCAGCGCTGCCCCCTGCTGTCCAATCACAGTCCACGCTGCAGCGTCTGAGATACCAGCTACATTACATCTGTATATATATATATATATATAGGAGGGGTCTTCAAAAAGTATTTGCACATTTTTTTTATATTTACCCCCCCCTTCATCACCAGGCCATTTTTTACACTATGGCACTGCGTCACTTTAACTGACAATTGCGCGGTCGTGCGACGCTGTACTGCGAATAAAATTGATGTCTTTTTTTTTCTTTTCTTTTGGTGGTATTTGATCATCTCTGCTTTTTTTTTTTTTTTTTTTTTTAGCTGCGCCGTAAACCAAAAAAAGCGACAATTTTGAAAAAAATATATATATATATTTTTACTTTCTGCTATAAAACATCCAATAAAAAAAATCGAATTTCTTCGTTAATTTATTCCAATATATTCTGCTCCATGTTTTTTGGTTAAAAAAAATCCCAATATTGATTGGTTTGTGTGAAAGTTCTTTATAAAGCGCCTACAGATTATGGGATCGATTTATTTATTTTCTTAGAATTTTTTTTTACTAGTGATGGCGGCGGACGGTTAGCGACTTCTAGTGGGGCTGAGATTTTGCTGCGGACCAATCAGACGCGGCACAGACCATAATATCCCAGAAAAGTTTTTTTTTTTTACCCTTTCCAATTAAATAGAAAAATTCCCTCCGACAAGGAAAAGCCGAAATCCTTCACCAGGCTGTCCTGTGTACCGTAGTTCATTAATCACCTCCCCCCCCCCGCTGGGGCAATTATTACATATCAGATAACGGGGGAGGGGGTCACACAAACCAATAATAACGCAGAAGGTTGCAGAGTGACCGGCGTTATCGCTGAATTATCCGATCGTTTCCTCCGATCACGGCGACGCGAAAGTGACGGTTTCCGGTACAAAAAAACATGGCGGAGTTATTTATAGATCAAAGGGGATTTTATTTGACATTTTGTGATTTTTTTTTTAAATGTGTCACTAAAAATAAATGACCAACAAAATAAAAAGTTTCAATTTTTATTGGTTTAATCGCTTGCCGACCAGCCGCCGCTATCATACCACACGAATCGCCATAGGTGTACGTCGGCTCGTACGCAGCGACCAGTGGGAGCGCAGTGGGGGAGCCAATCAGCGGGGGAGGGGGGCGGACCTGCGATCGTTCCCCGCAGTGACAGAACACTGTATGATGTGTGCTCTGTGCATTGTATGTGCTCTGCACTGTATGATGTGCGCTCTGCACTGTGTACGATGTGCGCTCTGTGCGTTGTGTGCGCTCTGCACTGTGTATGATGTGCGCTCTGCACTGTATGATGTGCGCTCTGTGTGTTGTGTTCGCTTTGAACTGTGTACGATGTGCGCTCTGCGCGTGGTGTGCGCTCTGTGCGTTGTGTGCGCTCTGCACTGTGTATGATGTGTGCTCTTTGCATTGTGTGCGCTCTGCACTGTGTGCGATGTGCGCTCTTTGCATTGTATGTGCTCTGCACTGTATGATGTGCGCTCTACACTGTGTACGGTTTGTGCGATGTGTGCACTGTGCATGATGTGCGCTCTGTGCATTGTATGTGCTCTGCACTGTGTACAATGTGCGCTCTGTGCGATGTATGCGCTCTGCACTGTATGATGTGTGCTCTGTGCATTGTATGTGCTCTGCACTGTATGATGTGCGCTCTGCACTGTGTGCGATGTGCGCTCTGTGCGTTGTGTGCGCTCTGCACTGTGTACGATGTGCGCTCTGTGCGTTGTGTGCGCTCTGCACTGTATGATGGGTGCTCTGTGCATTGTATGTGCTCTGCACTGTATGATGTGCGCCCTGCACTGTGTACGATGTGCGCTCTGTGCGTTGTGTGCGCTCTGCACTGTGTGCGATGTGCGCTTTTTGCGATGTGTGCACTGTGCATGCTGTGTGCTTTGTGCGTTGTGCACTGTTTACGATGTGCGCTCTGTGCGCTCTGCACTGTGTACGATGCGCGCTCTGCACTGTGTATGATGTGCGCTCTGCACTGTATGATGTGCGCTCTGCGCTGTGTATGATGTGTGCTCTGTGTGTTGTGTGCGCTTTGAACTGTGTACGATGTGCGCTCTGCACTGTGTACGATGTGCGCTCTGCACTGTGTATGATGTGCGCTCTGCACTGTGTATGATGTGCGCTCTGCACTGTATGATGTGCGCTCTGCACTGTATGATGTGCGCTCTGCACTGTGTACGATGTGCGCTCTGCACTGTGTATGATGTGCGCTCTGCACTGTGTATGATGTGCGCTCTGCACTGTATGATGTGCGCTCTGCACTGTATGATGTGCGCTCTGCACTGTGTATGATGTGCGCTCTGCACTGTGTATGATGTGCGCTCTGCACTGTATGATGTGCGCTCTGCACTGTATGATGTGCGCTCTGCACTGTGTACGATGTGCGCTCTGTGCGCTCTGCACTGTATGATGTGCGCTCTGCACTGTATGATGTGCGCTCTGCACTGTGTACGATGTGCGCTCTGTGCGCTCTGCACTGTATGATGTGCGCTCTGCACTGTATGATGTGCGCTCTGCACTGTGTACGATGTGCGCTCTGTGCGCTCTGCACTGTATGATGTGCGCTCTGCACTGTGTATGATGTGCGCTCTGCACTGTATGATGTGCGCTCTGCACTGTATGATGTGCGCTCTGCACTGTATGATGTGCGCTCTGCACTGTGTACGATGTGCGCTCTGCACTGTGTATGATGTGCGCTCTGTGCGCTCTGCACTGTATGATGTGCGCTCTGCACTGTGTATGATGTGCGCTCTGCACTGTATGATGTGCGCTCTGCACTGTATGATGTGCGCTCTGCACTGTGTACGATGTGCGCTCTGCACTGTATGATGTGCGCTCTGCACTGTGTATGATGTGCGCTCTGCACTGTATGATGTGCGCTCTGCACTGTGTATGATGTGCGCTCTGCACTGTATGATGTGCGCTCTGCACTGTATGATGTGCGCTCTGCACTGTATGATGTGCGCTCTGCACTGTGTATGATGTGCGCTCTGCACTGTATGATGTGTGCTCTGCACTGTATGATGTGCGCTCTGCACTGTATGATGTGCGCTCTGCACTGTGTATGATGTGCGCTCTGCACTGTATGATGTGCGCTCTGCACTGTATGATGTGCGCTCTGCACTGTATGATGTGCGCTCTGCACTGTATGATGTGCGCTCTGCACTGTGTATGATGTGCGCTCTGCACTGTGTATGATGTGCGCTCTGCACTGTATGATGTGCGCTCTGCACTGTACGATGTGCGCTCCGCACTGTGTATGATGTGCGCTCTGCACTGTGTATGATGTGCGCTCTGCACTGTGTATGATGTGCGCTCCGCACTGTGTATGATGTGCGCTCTGCACTGTATGATGTGCGCTCTGCACTGTATGATGTGCGCTCTGCACTGTGTATGATGTGCGCTCTGCACTGTATGATGTGCGCTCTGCACTGTATGATGTGCGCTCTGCACTGTATGATGTGCGCTCTGCACTGTGTATGATGTGCGCTCTGCACTGTATGATGTGCGCTCTGCACTGTGTATGATGTGCGCTCTGCACTGTATGATGTGCGCTCTGCACTGTGTACGATGTGCGCTCTGCACTGTATGATGTGCGCTCTGCACTGTGTATGATGTGCGCTCTGCACTGTATGATGTGCGCTCTGCACTGTATGATGTGCGCTCTGCACTGTATGATGTGCGCTCTGCACTGTGTATGATGTGCGCTCTGCACTGTATGATGTGTGCTCTGCACTGTATGATGTGCGCTCTGCACTGTATGATGTGCGCTCTGCACTGTGTATGATGTGCGCTCTGCACTGTATGATGTGCGCTCTGCACTGTATGATGTGCGCTCTGCACTGTATGATGTGCGCTCTGCACTGTATGATGTGCGCTCTGCACTGTGTATGATGTGCGCTCTGCACTGTGTATGATGTGCGCTCTGCACTGTATGATGTGCGCTCTGCACTGTACGATGTGCGCTCCGCACTGTGTATGATGTGCGCTCTGCACTGTGTATGATGTGCGCTCTGCACTGTGTATGATGTGCGCTCCGCACTGTGTATGATGTGCGCTCTGCACTGTATGATGTGCGCTCTGCACTGTATGATGTGCGCTCTGCACTGTGTATGATGTGCGCTCTGCACTGTATGATGTGCGCTCTGCACTGTATGATGTGCGCTCTGCACTGTATGATGTGCGCTCTGCACTGTGTATGATGTGCGCTCTGCACTGTATGATGTGCGCTCTGCACTGTATGATGTGCGCTCTGCACTGTATGATGTGCGCTCTGCACTGTGTATGATGTGCGCTCTGCACTGTGTATGATGTGCGCTCTGCACTGTATGATGTGCGCTCTGCACTGTATGATGTGCGCTCTGCACTGTGTATGATGTGCGCTCCGCACTGTGTATGATGTGCGCTCTGCACTGTATGATGTGCGCTCTGCACTGTGTATGATGTGCGCTCTGCACTGTGTATGATGTGCGCTCTGCACTGTGTATGATGTGCGCTCTGCACTGTATGATGTGCGCTCTGCACTGTGTATGATGTGCGCTCTGCACTGTGTATGATGTGCGCTCTGCACTGTGTACGATGTGCGCTCTGCACTGTATGATGTGCGCTCTGCACTGTGTATGATGTGCGCTCTGCACTGTATGATGTGCGCTCTGCACTGTGTATGATGTGCGCTCTGCACTGTGTATGATGTGCGCTCTGCACTGTGTACGATGTGCGCTCTGCACTGTATGATGTGCGCTCTGCACTGTGTATGATGTGCGCTCCGCACTGTGTATGATGTGCGCTCTGCACTGTATGATGTGCGCTCTGCACTGTATGATGTGCGCTCTGCACTGTATGATGTGCGCTCTGCACTGTATGATGTGCGCTCTGCACTGTGTATGATGTGCGCTCTGCACTGTATGATGTGCGCTCTGCACTGTACGATGTGCGCTCTGCACTGTATGATGTGCGCTCTGCACTGTATGATGTGCGCTCTGCACTGTATGATGTGCGCTCTGCACTGTACGATGTGCGCTCCGCATGGTTTACGCTCTAAGCGTTGGCCTCCAAGCACACATCCTGCACACCCCATACACAGACGAGGGGCCTTGTGACACGCTGACAACCCTGTGACTATCTATGACTGAGCGTTGTCAGCCTAACACAGGAAGTGATGTCACTGGGGGGGAGGGGTGTTCAGGAAGTGGGCGGAGCTCACAGGGTCTTGTACTGCGCCACAACAAGGCATGCGATATACACGACTCCAAGCCGCCATAACACAGACATTGAGACCAAACTCTTCTCCGTACACCAACCTCCTCCCCAACAGATCGGGGTCCAGCTTCACTTGCTGCATGCTTGTTCCAGGGCGGAGCCTCAGATTGTACTGAAGACCGAGGATCAGCATAACGCCGCCAGTCATGGGGAGCCGTGAAAAATATAAAAGAATAAACATCGAACAATATTTGAAGTATTTGTGTGTAAATAATAAATACTTTGTGATAAAAATCCACCTGAAATATAATATAAAACAGAAGATGAATATAATGAGTAGAATTTCAGGTGAGAAGGTCGGGAAGGTGAAACGATCGTCTGGTGAAGATCTATGGGGTCCACCATGGAGAGATGTTCCTCAGAAGTGGGGTACAAAGACCTCATAGTGAGTCCTCCACCGAGATATACGGGGGATTCCCTCCTACCGGAAATACTGGACTCCAATGTCAGCGACCAATCAATCAAGTGAGGATCGCACGGTCAGCACATTTCCAAAACGATCCATGGAAGACCAAGAACTCCGAGAACGAATCCAAAGAGCTCCGAGACCGAATCCAGGGAATCCAAAGAACTCCGAGAACAAATCCAAAGAGCTCTGAGAACGAATCCAGGGAATCCAAAGAGCTCCGAGAACGAATCCAGGGAACTCCGAGAACGAATCCAAAGAACTCCGAGAACGAATCCAAAGAGCTCCGAGACCGAATCCAGGGAATCCAAAGAACTCCGAGAACAAATCCAAAGAGCTCTGAGAACGAATCCAGGGAATCCAAAGAGCTCCGAGAACAAATCCAAAGAACTCCGAGACCGAATCCAGGGAATCCAAAGAACTCCGAGAACAAATCCAAAGAGCTCTGAGAACGAATCCAGGGAATCCAAAGAGCTCCGAGAACGAATCCAGGGAACTCCGAGAACGAATCCAAAGAGCTCCGAGAACGAATCCAAAGAGCTCCGAGAACGAATCCAAAGAGCTCCGAGACCGAATCCAGGGAATCCAAAGAACTCCGAGAACGAATCCAAAGAGCTCCGAGAACGAATCCAAAGAGCTCCGAGAACGAATCCAAAGAGCTCCGAGACCGAATCCAGGGAATCCAAAGAACTCCGAGAACGAATCCAAAGAGCTCCAAGAACGAATCCAAAGAGCTCCGAGAACTAATCCAAAGAGCTCCGAGAACAAATCCAAAGAGCTCCGAGAACGAATCCAAAGAGCTCCGAGAACTAATCCAAAGAGCTCCGAGAACGAATCCAAAGAACTCCGAGAACGAATCCAAAGAGCTCCGAGAACGAATCCAAAGAACTCCGAGAACGAATCCAGGGAACTCCGAGAACGAATCCAAAGAGCTCCGAGAACGAATCCAGGGAACTCCGAGAACGAATCCAAAGAACTCCGAGAACGAATCCAAAGAACTCCGAGAACGAATCCAAAGAACTCCGAGAACGAATCCAAAGAACTCCGAGAACGAATCCAAAGAGCTCCGAGAACGAATCCAAAGAACTCCGAGAATGAATCCAAAGAACTCCGAGAACGAATCCAAAGAGCTCCGAGACCGAATCCAGGGAATCCAAAGAACTCCGAGAACGAATCCAAAGAACTCCGAGACCGAATCCAGGGAATCCAAAGAACTCCGAGAACGAATCCAAAGAGCTCCAAGAACGAATCCAAAGAGCTCCGAGAACTAATCCAAAGAGCTCCGAGAACAAATCCAAAGAGCTCCGAGAACGAATCCAAAGAGCTCCGAGAACTAATCCAAAGAGCTCCGAGAACGAATCCAGGGAACTCCGAGAACGAATCCAAAGAACTCCGAGAACGAATCCAGGGAACTCCGAGAACGAATCCAAAGAGCTCCGAGAACGAATCCAGGGAACTCCGAGAACGAATCCAAAGAACTCCGAGAACGAATCCAAAGAACTCCGAGAACGAATCCAAAGAACTCCGAGAACGAATCCAAAGAACTCCGAGAACGAATCCAAAGAGCTCCGAGAACGAATCCAAAGAACTCCGAGAATGAATCCAAAGAACTCCGAGAACGAATCCAAAGAGCTCCGAGACCGAATCCAGGGAATCCAAAGAACTCCGAGAACGAATCCAAAGAACTCCGAGACCGAATCCAGGGAATCCAAAGAGCTCAGAGAACGAATCCAAAGAACTCCGAGACCGAATCCAGGGAATCCAAAGAACTCCGAGAACGAATCCAAAGAACTCCGAGACCGAATCCAGGGAATCCAAAGAGCTCCGAGAACGAATCCAAAGAGCTCCGAGAACGAACCTAAAGAACTCCGAGAACGAATCCAAAGAGCTCCGAGAACGAATCCAAAGAGCTCCGAGAACGAATCCAAAGAACTCCGAGAACGAATCCAAAGAGCTCCGAGAACGAATCCAAAGAACTCGGAGAACGAATCCAGGGAATCCAAAGAGCTCCGAGAACGAATCCAAAGAACTCCGAGAACGAATCCAAAGAACTCCGAGAACGAATCCAAAGAACTCCGAGAACGAATCCAAAGAACTCGGAGAACGAATCCAAAGAACTCCGAGAACGAATCCAAAGAGCTCCGAGAACGAATCCAAAGAACTCCGAGAACGAATCCAAAGAACTCGGAGAACGAATCCAGGGAATCCAAAGAGCTCCGAGAACGAATCCAAAGAACTCCGAGAACGAATCCAAAGAACTCCGAGAACGAATCCAAAGAGCTCCGAGAACAAATCCAGGGAATCCAAAGAGCTCCGAGAACGAATCCAAAGAACTCCGAGAACGAATCCAAAGAGCTCCGAGAACGAATCCAAAGAACTCCGAGAACGAATCCAAAGAACTCGGAGAACGAATCCAGGGAATCCAAAGAGCTCCGAGAACGAATCCAAAGAACTCCGAGAACGAATCCAAAGAACTCCGAGAACGAATCCAAAGAGCTCCGAGAACAAATCCAGGGAATCCAAAGAGCTCCGAGAACGAATCCAAAGAACTCCGAGAACGAATCCAAAGAGCTCCGAGAACGAATCCAAAGAACTCCGAGAACGAATCCAAAGAACTCGGAGAACGAATCCAGGGAATCCAAAGAGCTCCGAGAACGAATCCAAAGAACTCCGAGAACGAATCCAAAGAACTCCGAGAACGAATCCAAAGAGCTCCGAGAACAAATCCAGGGAATCCAAAGAGCTCCGAGAACGAATCCAAAGAACTCCGAGAACGAATCCAAAGAGCTCCGAGAACGAATCCAGGGAATCCAAAGAGCTCCGAGAACGAATCCAAAGAGCTCCGAGAACGAATCCAAAGAGCTCCGAGAACAAATCCAGGGAATCCAAAGAGCTCCGAGAACGAATCCAAAGAGCTCCGAGAACGAATCCAAAGAACTCCGAGAACGAATCCAGGGAACTCCGAGAACGAATCCAAAGAACTCCGAGAACGAATCCAGGGAATCCAAAGAACTCCGAGAACGAATCCAAAGAACTCCGAGAACGAATCCAAAGAACTCCGAGAACGAATCCAAAGATCTCCGAGAACGAATCCAGGGAATCCAAAGAGCTCCGAGAACGAATCCAAAGAGCTCCGAGAACGAATCCAAAGAGCTCCGAGAACAAATCCAAAGAACTCCGAGAACGAATCCAGGGAACTCCGAGAACGAATCCAAAGAACTCCGAGACCGAATCCAGGGAATCCAAAGAGCTCCGAGAACGAATCCAAAGAACTCCGAGAACGAATCCAGGGAATCCAAAGAACTCCGAGAACAAATCCAAAGAACTCCGAGAACGAATCCAGGGAATCCAAAGAACTCCGAGAACAAATCCAAAGAGCTCCGAGAACTAATCCAAAGAGCTCCGAGAACGAATCCAAAGAGCTCCGAGAACAAATCCAAAGAACTCCGAGAACGAATCCAAAGAACTCCGAGAACGAATCCAAAGAACTCCGAGAACGAATCCAGGGAATCCAAAGAACTCCGAGAACAAATCCAAAGAGCTCCGAGAACGAATCCAAAGAGCTCCGAGAACGAATCCAAAGAGCTCCGAGAACAAATCCAAAGAACTCCGAGAACGAATCCAAAGAACTCCGAGAACGAATCCAAAGAACTCCGAGAACGAATCCAGGGAATCCAAAGAACTCCGAGAACAAATCCAAAGAACTCCGAGAACGAATCCAGGGAATCCAAAGAACTCCGAGAACAAATCCAAAGAGCTCCGAGAACGAATCCAAAGAACTCCGAGAATGAATCCAGGGAACTCCGAGAACGAATCCAAAGAACTCCAAGAACGAATCCAAAGAACTCCGAGAACGAATCCAGGGAATCCAAAGAACTCCGAGAACGAATCCAGGGAATCCAAAGAGCTCCGAGAACGAATCCAGGGAATCCAAAGAACTCCGAGAACAAATCCAAAGAGCTCCGAGAACGATTCCAAAGAACTCCGAGAACGAATCCAAAGAGCTCCGAGAACTAATCCAAAGAGCTCTGAGAACGAATCCAAAGAACTCCGAGACCGAATCCAGGAGTCCAAAGAGCTCCGAGAACGAATCCAAAGAACTCCGAGAACGAATCCAGGGAATCCAAAGAACTCCGAGAACAAATCCAAAGAACTCCGAGAACGAATCCAGGGAATCCAAAGAACTCCGAGAACAAATCCAAAGAGCTCCGAGAACGAATCCAAAGAACTCCGAGAACGAATCCAAAGAACTCCGAGAACGAATCCAAAGAGCTCCGAGAACAAATCCAGGGAATCCAAAGAGCTCCGAGAACGAATCCAAAGAACTCCGAGAACGAATCCAAAGAGCTCCGAGAACGAATCCAGGGAATCCAAAGAGCTCCGAGAACGAATCCAAAGAGCTCCGAGAACGAATCCAAAGAGCTCCGAGAACAAATCCAGGGAATCCAAAGAGCTCCGAGAACGAATCCAAAGAGCTCCGAGAACGAATCCAAAGAACTCCGAGAACGAATCCAGGGAACTCCGAGAACGAATCCAAAGAACTCCGAGAACGAATCCAGGGAATCCAAAGAACTCCGAGAACGAATCCAAAGAACTCCGAGAACGAATCCAAAGAACTCCGAGAACGAATCCAAAGATCTCCGAGAACGAATCCAGGGAATCCAAAGAGCTCCGAGAACGAATCCAAAGAGCTCCGAGAACAAATCCAAAGAACTCCGAGAACGAATCCAGGGAACTCCGAGAACGAATCCAAAGAACTCCGAGACCGAATCCAGGGAATCCAAAGAGCTCCGAGAACGAATCCAAAGAACTCCGAGAACGAATCCAGGGAATCCAAAGAACTCCGAGAACAAATCCAAAGAACTCCGAGAACGAATCCAGGGAATCCAAAGAACTCCGAGAATGAATCCAAAGAACTCCGAGAACGAATCCAGGGAATCCAAAGAACTCCGAGAACGAATCCAAAGAGCTCCAAGAACGAATCCAAAGAGCTCCGAGAACTAATCCAAAGAGCTCCGAGAACAAATCCAAAGAGCTCCGAGAACGAATCCAAAGAGCTCCGAGAACTAATCCAAAGAGCTCCGAGAACAAATCCAAAGAACTCCGAGAACGAATCCAAAGAGCTCCGAGAACGAATCCAAAGAGCTCCGAGAACGAATCCAAAGAACTCCGAGAACGAATCCAAAGAGCTCCGAGAACGAATCCAAAGAACTCCGAGAACGAATCCAGGGAACTCCGAGAACGAATCCAAAGAGCTCCGAGAACGAATCCAGGGAACTCCGAGAACGAATCCAAAGAACTCCGAGAACGAATCCAAAGAACTCCGAGAACGAATCCAAAGAACTCCGAGAACGAATCCAAAGAACTCCGAGAACGAATCCAAAGAGCTCCGAGAACGAATCCAAAGAACTCAGAGAATGAATCCAAAGAACTCCGAGAACGAATCCAAAGAGCTCCGAGACCGAATCCAGGGAATCCAAAGAACTCCGAGAACGAATCCAAAGAACTCCGAGACCGAATCCAGGGAATCCAAAGAACTCCGAGAACGAATCCAAAGAGCTCCAAGAACGAATCCAAAGAGCTCCGAGAACTAATCCAAAGAGCTCCGAGAACAAATCCAAAGAGCTCCGAGAACGAATCCAAAGAGCTCCGAGAACTAATCCAAAGAGCTCCGAGAACAAATCCAAAGAACTCCGAGAACGAATCCAAAGAGCTCCGAGAACGAATCCAAAGAGCTCCGAGAACGAATCCAAAGAACTCCGAGAACGAATCCAAAGAGCTCCGAGAACGAATCCAAAGAACTCCGAGAACGAATCCAGGGAACTCCGAGAACGAATCCAAAGAGCTCCGAGAACGAATCCAGGGAACTCCGAGAACGAATCCAAAGAACTCCGAGAACGAATCCAAAGAACTCCGAGAACGAATCCAAAGAACTCCGAGAACGAATCCAAAGAACTCCGAGAACGAATCCAAAGAGCTCCGAGAACGAATCCAAAGAACTCCGAGAATGAATCCAAAGAACTCCGAGAACGAATCCAAAGAGCTCCGAGACCGAATCCAGGGAATCCAAAGAACTCCGAGAACGAATCCAAAGAACTCCGAGACCGAATCCAGGGAATCCAAAGAGCTCCGAGAACGAATCCAAAGAACTCCGAGACCGAATCCAGGGAATCCAAAGAACTCCGAGAACGAATCCAAAGAACTCCGAGACCGAATCCAGGGAATCCAAAGAGCTCCGAGAACGAATCCAAAGAGCTCCGAGAACGAACCTAAAGAACTCCGAGAACGAATCCAAAGAGCTCCGAGAACGAATCCAAAGAGCTCCGAGAACGAATCCAAAGAACTCCGAGAACGAATCCAAAGAGCTCCGAGAACGAATCCAAAGAACTCGGAGAACGAATCCAGGGAATCCAAAGAGCTCCGAGAACGAATCCAAAGAACTCCGAGAACGAATCCAAAGAACTCCGAGAACGAATCCAAAGAACTCCGAGAACGAATCCAAAGAACTCGGAGAACGAATCCAAAGAACTCGGAGAACGAATCCAGGGAATCCAAAGAGCTCCGAGAACGAATCCAAAGAACTCCGAGAACGAATCCAAAGAACTCCGAGAACGAATCCAAAGAGCTCCGAGAACAAATCCAGGGAATCCAAAGAGCTCCGAGAACGAATCCAAAGAACTCCGAGAACGAATCCAAAGAGCTCCGAGAACGAATCCAAAGAACTCCGAGAACGAATCCAAAGAACTCGGAGAACGAATCCAGGGAATCCAAAGAGCTCCGAGAACGAATCCAAAGAACTCCGAGAACGAATCCAAAGAACTCCGAGAACGAATCCAAAGAGCTCCGAGAACAAATCCAGGGAATCCAAAGAGCTCCGAGAACGAATCCAAAGAACTCCGAGAACGAATCCAAAGAGCTCCGAGAACGAATCCAAAGAACTCCGAGAACGAATCCAAAGAACTCCGAGAACGAATCCAAAGAGCTCCGAGAACAAATCCAGGGAATCCAAAGAGCTCCGAGAACGAATCCAAAGAACTCCGAGAACGAATCCAAAGAGCTCCGAGAACGAATCCAAAGAACTCCGAGAACGAATCCAAAGAACTCGGAGAACGAATCCAGGGAATCCAAAGAGCTCCGAGAACGAATCCAAAGAACTCCGAGAACGAATCCAAAGAACTCCGAGAACGAATCCAAAGAGCTCCGAGAACAAATCCAGGGAATCCAAAGAGCTCCGAGAACGAATCCAAAGAACTCCGAGAACGAATCCAAAGAGCTCCGAGAACGAATCCAGGGAATCCAAAGAGCTCCGAGAACGAATCCAAAGAGCTCCGAGAACAAATCCAGGGAATCCAAAGAGCTCCGAGAACGAATCCAAAGAGCTCCGAGAACGAATCCAAAGAACTCCGAGAACGAATCCAGGGAACTCCGAGAACGAATCCAAAGAACTCCGAGAACGAATCCAGGGAATCCAAAGAACTCCGAGAACGAATCCAAAGAACTCCGAGAACGAATCCAAAGAACTCCGAGAACGAATCCAAAGATCTCCGAGAACGAATCCAGGGAATCCAAAGAGCTCCGAGAACGAATCCAAAGAGCTCCGAGAACGAATCCAAAGAGCTCCGAGAACAAATCCAAAGAACTCCGAGAACGAATCCAGGGAACTCCGAGAACGAATCCAAAGAACTCCGAGACCGAATCCAGGGAATCCAAAGAGCTCCGAGAACGAATCCAAAGAACTCCGAGAACGAATCCAGGGAATCCAAAGAACTCCGAGAACAAATCCAAAGAACTCCGAGAACGAATCCAGGGAATCCAAAGAACTCCGAGAACAAATCCAAAGAGCTCCGAGAACGAATCCAAAGAGCTCCGAGAACGAATCCAAAGAGCTCCGAGAACAAATCCAAAGAACTCCGAGAACGAATCCAAAGAACTCCGAGAACGAATCCAAAGAACTCCGAGAACGAATCCAGGGAATCCAAAGAACTCCGAGAACAAATCCAAAGAGCTCCGAGAACGAATCCAAAGAGCTCCGAGAACGAATCCAAAGAGCTCCGAGAACAAATCCAAAGAACTCCGAGAACGAATCCAAAGAACTCCGAGAACGAATCCAAAGAACTCCGAGAACGAATCCAGGGAATCCAAAGAACTCCGAGAACAAATCCAAAGAACTCCGAGAACGAATCCAGGGAATCCAAAGAACTCCGAGAACAAATCCAAAGAGCTCCGAGAACGAATCCAAAGAACTCCGAGAATGAATCCAGGGAACTCCGAGAACGAATCCAAAGAACTCCAAGAACGAATCCAAAGAACTCCGAGAACGAATCCAGGGAATCCAAAGAACTCCGAGAACGAATCCAGGGAATCCAAAGAGCTCCGAGAACGAATCCAGGGAATCCAAAGAACTCCGAGAACAAATCCAAAGAGCTCCGAGAACGATTCCAAAGAACTCCGAGAACGAATCCAAAGAGCTCCGAGAACTAATCCAAAGAGCTCTGAGAACGAATCCAAAGAACTCCGAGACCGAATCCAGGAGTCCAAAGAGCTCCGAGAACGAATCCAAAGAACTCCGAGAACGAATCCAGGGAATCCAAAGAACTCCGAGAACAAATCCAAAGAACTCCGAGAACGAATCCAGGGAATCCAAAGAACTCCGAGAACAAATCCAAAGAGCTCCGAGAACGAATCCAAAGAACTCCGAGAACGAATCCAAAGAACTCCGAGAACGAATCCAAAGAGCTCCGAGAACAAATCCAGGGAATCCAAAGAGCTCCGAGAACGAATCCAAAGAACTCCGAGAACGAATCCAAAGAGCTCCGAGAACGAATCCAGGGAATCCAAAGAGCTCCGAGAACGAATCCAAAGAGCTCCGAGAACGAATCCAAAGAGCTCCGAGAACAAATCCAGGGAATCCAAAGAGCTCCGAGAACGAATCCAAAGAGCTCCGAGAACGAATCCAAAGAACTCCGAGAACGAATCCAGGGAACTCCGAGAACGAATCCAAAGAACTCCGAGAACGAATCCAGGGAATCCAAAGAACTCCGAGAACGAATCCAAAGAACTCCGAGAACGAATCCAAAGAACTCCGAGAACGAATCCAAAGATCTCCGAGAACGAATCCAGGGAATCCAAAGAGCTCCGAGAACGAATCCAAAGAGCTCCGAGAACAAATCCAAAGAACTCCGAGAACGAATCCAGGGAACTCCGAGAACGAATCCAAAGAACTCCGAGACCGAATCCAGGGAATCCAAAGAGCTCCGAGAACGAATCCAAAGAACTCCGAGAACGAATCCAGGGAATCCAAAGAACTCCGAGAACAAATCCAAAGAGCTCCGAGAACGAATCCAAAGAGCTCCGAGAACGAATCCAAAGAGCTCCGAGAACAAATCCAAAGAACTCCGAGAACGAATCCAAAGAACTCCGAGAACGAATCCAGGGAACTCCGAGAACGAATCCAAAGAACTCCGAGAACGAATCCAGGGAATCCAAAGAACTCCGAGAACAAATCCAAAGAGCTCCGAGAACGAATCCAAAGAGCTCCGAGAACGAATCCAAAGAGCTCCGAGAACAAATCCAAAGAACTCCGAGAACGAATCCAAAGAACTCCGAGAACGAATCCAGGGAACTCCGAGAACGAATCCAAAGAACTCCGAGAACGAATCCAGGGAATCCAAAGAACTCCGAGAACAAATCCAAAGAACTCCGAGAACGAATCCAGGGAATCCAAAGAACTCCGAGAACAAATCCAAAGAGCTCCGAGAACGAATCCAAAGAACTCCGAGAATGAATCCAGGGAACTCCGAGAACGAATCCAAAGAACTCCAAGAACGAATCCAAAGAACTCCGAGAACGAATCCAGGGAATCCAAAGAACTCCGAGAACGAATCCAGGGAATCCAAAGAGCTCCGAGAACGAATCCAGGGAATCCAAAGAACTCCGAGAACAAATCCAAAGAGCTCCGAGAACGATTCCAAAGAACTCCGAGAACGAATCCAAAGAGCTCCGAGAACTAATCCAAAGAGCTCTGAGAACGAATCCAAAGAACTCCGAGACCGAATCCAGGAGTCCAAAGAGCTCCGAGAACGAATCCAAAGAACTCCGAGAACGAATCCAGGGAATCCAAAGAACTCCGAGAACAAATCCAAAGAACTCCGAGAACGAATCCAGGGAATCCAAAGAACTCCGAGAACAAATCCAAAGAGCTCCGAGAACGAATCCAAAGAGCTCCGAGAACGAATCCAAAGAACTCCGAGAACGAATCCAGGGAACTCCGAGAACGAATCCAAAGAACTCTGAGAACGAATCCAGGGAATCCAAAGAAATCCGAGAACGAATCCAGGGAATCCAAAGAGCTCCGAGAACGAATCCAGGGAATCCAAAGAGCTCCGAGAACGAATCCAAAGAGCTCTGAGAACGAATCCAAAGAACTCCGAGAACGAATCCAGGGAATCCAAAGAGCTCCGAGAACGAATCCAGGGAATCCAAAGAGCTCCGAGAACGAATCCAAAGAGCTCTGAGAACGAATCCAAAGAACTCCGAGACCGAATCCAGGAGTCCAAAGAGCTCCGAGAACTAATCCAAAGAACTCCGAGAACGAATCCAAAGAGCTCCGAGAACAAATCCAAAGAACTCCGAGAACGAATCCAGGGAATCCAAAGAACTCCGAGAACGAATCCAGGGAATCCAAAGAACTCCGAGAACAAATCCAAAGAGCTCCGAGAACAAATCCAAAGAACTCCGAGAACGAATCCAGGGAATCCAAAGAACTCCGAGAACGAATCCAGGGAATCCAAAGAACTCCGAGAACGAATCCAAAGAACTCCGAGAACGAATCCAGGGAATCCAAAGAACTCCGAGAACAAATCCAAAGAGCTCCGAGAACGAATCCAAAGAGCTCCGAGAACGAATCCAAAGAGCTCCGAGAACAAATCCAAAGAACTCCGAGAACGAATCCAAAGAACTCCGAGAACGAATCCAGGGAACTCCGAGAACGAATCCAAAGAACTCCGAGAACGAATCCAGGGAATCCAAAGAACTCCGAGAACAAATCCAAAGAGCTCCGAGAACGAATCCAAAGAGCTCCGAGAACGAATCCAAAGAGCTCCGAGAACAAATCCAAAGAACTCCGAGAACGAATCCAAAGAACTCCGAGAACGAATCCAGGGAACTCCGAGAACGAATCCAAAGAACTCCGAGAACGAATCCAGGGAATCCAAAGAACTCCGAGAACAAATCCAAAGAACTCCGAGAACGAATCCAGGGAATCCAAAGAACTCCGAGAACAAATCCAAAGAGCTCCGAGAACGAATCCAAAGAACTCCGAGAATGAATCCAGGGAACTCCGAGAACGAATCCAAAGAACTCCAAGAACGAATCCAAAGAACTCCGAGAACGAATCCAGGGAATCCAAAGAACTCCGAGAACGAATCCAGGGAATCCAAAGAGCTCCGAGAACGAATCCAGGGAATCCAAAGAACTCCGAGAACAAATCCAAAGAGCTCCGAGAACGATTCCAAAGAACTCCGAGAACGAATCCAAAGAGCTCCGAGAACTAATCCAAAGAGCTCTGAGAACGAATCCAAAGAACTCCGAGACCGAATCCAGGAGTCCAAAGAGCTCCGAGAACGAATCCAAAGAACTCCGAGAACGAATCCAGGGAATCCAAAGAACTCCGAGAACAAATCCAAAGAACTCCGAGAACGAATCCAGGGAATCCAAAGAACTCCGAGAACAAATCCAAAGAGCTCCGAGAACGAATCCAAAGAGCTCCGAGAACGAATCCAAAGAACTCCGAGAACGAATCCAGGGAACTCCGAGAACGAATCCAAAGAACTCTGAGAACGAATCCAGGGAATCCAAAGAAATCCGAGAACGAATCCAGGGAATCCAAAGAGCTCCGAGAACGAATCCAGGGAATCCAAAGAGCTCCGAGAACGAATCCAAAGAGCTCTGAGAACGAATCCAAAGAACTCCGAGAACGAATCCAGGGAATCCAAAGAGCTCCGAGAACGAATCCAGGGAATCCAAAGAGCTCCGAGAACGAATCCAAAGAGCTCTGAGAACGAATCCAAAGAACTCCGAGACCGAATCCAGGAGTCCAAAGAGCTCCGAGAACTAATCCAAAGAACTCCGAGAACGAATCCAAAGAGCTCCGAGAACAAATCCAAAGAACTCCGAGAACGAATCCAGGGAATCCAAAGAACTCCGAGAACGAATCCAGGGAATCCAAAGAACTCCGAGAACAAATCCAAAGAGCTCCGAGAACAAATCCAAAGAACTCCGAGAACGAATCCAGGGAATCCAAAGAACTCCGAGAACGAATCCAGGGAATCCAAAGAACTCCGAGAACGAATCCAGGGAATCGCGAGGCCGGGACTCGGATGTTAACCACTTGCTGCCCGCCCACCGTCATATGACAGCCTCCCAGAACGATCGGTCTTGTGCGCCCCGGGGGGGGGGGGGGCTATCGCGGCCGTCCCGTGTTGCTAGGACACGGCGCGTCCCCCGATCTCTGCAAAGAGCCAGGTCCGCGGCTCTTTAACCATGTGATCGGCGGTGTCCAATCACAGCCAGTCACATGTAAACACGGAGATGCCGGTAATCGGTGCTCCTCTCCTCACACTGACAGATCGTGAGGAGAGCCAATCAGAGGCATCTCCTCACAGGGGACATCTACACATGTGATCAGGGCCCACCAATCAGTGAAGGAGAAAAATGACTTATTTACAAAATTTACTGACAGAAACTAAGAAAATCTTTTTTTTTTTCAGAATTTTTTATCTTTTTTTTTTATTAGGAGAAAATACCCCCCCCCCCCCCTCCCCCGGAGTGATTAAAAAGCACCAAAAGAAATCTCTATTTGTGTGAAGAAAATGATAAAAGTGTCCTATGTGTACAATGTAGCACAACCGTGTAATTGTCATTCAAAGTGTGACAGCGCTGAAAGCTGAAAATTGGCCTGGGCAGGAAGGGGGGTAAGTGCCCGGTGTTGAGGGGCAGGAAGGGGGGTAAAGTGCCCGGTGTTGAGAGGCAGGAAGGGGGGTAAGTGCCCGGTGTTGAGGGGCAGGAAGGGGGGTAAGTGCCCGGTGTTGAGGGGCAAAAAGGGGGGTAAGTGCCCGGTGTTGAGAGGCAGGAAGGGGGGTAAGTGCCCGGTGTTGAGGGGCAGGAAGGGGGGGTAAGTGCCCGGTGTTGAGAGGCAGGAAGGGGGGTAAGAGCCCAGTGTTGAGGGGCAGGAAGGAGGGGTAAGTGCCCGGTGTTGAGGGGCAGGAAGGGTGGTAAGTGCCCGGTGTTGAGGGGCAAGAAGGAGGGGTAAGTGCCCGGTGTTGAGGGGCAGGAAGGAGGGGTAAGTGCCCGGTGTTGAGGGGCAGGAAGGGGGGTAAGTCTCTGGTGTTGAGGGGCAGGAAGGGGGGTAAGTGCCCGGTGTTGAGGGGCAGGAAGGGGGGGTAAGTGCCCGGTGTTGAGGGGCAGGAAGGGGGGGTAAGTGCCCGGTGTTGAAAGGCAGGAAGGGGGGTAAGTGCCCGGTATTGAGAGGCAGGAAGGGGGGGTAAGTGCCCGGTGTTGAGAGGCAGGAAGGGGGGTAAGTGCCCGGTGTTGAAAGGCAGGAAGGGGGGGTAAGTGCCCGGTGTTGAGAGGCAGGAAGGGGGGTAAGTGCCCGGTGTTGAGGGGCAGGAAGGGGGTAAGTGCCCGGTGTTGAGGGGCAGGAAGGGGGGTAAGTGCCCGGTGTTGAGGGGCAGGAAGGGGGGGGTAAGTGCCCGGTGTTGAGAGGCAGGAAGGGGGGGTAAGTGCCCGGTGTTGAGAGACAGGAAGGGGGGTAAGTGCCCGGTGTTGAGGTGCAGGAAGGGGGGGTAAGTGCCCAGTGTTGAGGGGCAGGAAGGGGGGTAAGTGCCCGGTGTTGAGGGGCAGGAAGGGGGGTAAGTGCCCGGTGTTGAGGGGCAGGAAGGGGGGTAAGTGCCCGGTGTTGAGGGGCAGGAAGGGGGGTAAGTGCCCGGTGTTGAGGGGCAAAAAGGGGGGGTAAGTGCCCGGTGTTGAGAGGCAGGAAGGGGGGTAAGTGCCCGGTGTTGAGGGGCAGGAAGGGGGGGTAAGTGCCCGGTGTTGAGAGGCAGGAAGGGGGGTAAGAGCCCAGTGTTGAGGGGCAGGAAGGAGGGGTAAGTGCCCGGTGTTGAGGGGCAGGAAGGGTGGTAAGTGCCCGGTGTTGAGGGGCAAGAAGGAGGGGTAAGTGCCCGGTGTTGAGGGGCAGGAAGGAGGGGTAAGTGCCCGGTGTTGAGGGGCAGGAAGGGGGGTAAGTGCCCGGTGTTGAGGGGCAGGAAGGGGGGTAAGTGCCCGGTGTTGAGGGGCAGGAAGGGGGGGTAAGTGCCCGGTGTTGAGGGGCAGGAAGGGGGGGTAAGTGCCCGGTGTTGAAAGGCAGGAAGGGGGGGTAAGTGCCCGGTATTGAGAGGCAGGAAGGGGGGGTAAGTGCCCGGTGTTGAGAGGCAGGAAGGGGGGTAAGTGCCCGGTGTTGAGGGGCAGGAAGGGGGGTAAGTGCCCGGTGTTGAGGGGCAGGAAGGGGGGTAAGTGCCCAGTGTTGAGGGGCAGGAAGGGGGGTAAGTGGCCGGTGTTGAAAGGCAGGAAGGGGGGGTAAGTGCCCGGTCTTGAAAGGCAGGAAGGGGGGGTAAGTGCCCGGTCTTGAGAGGCAGGAAGGGGGGTAAGTGCCCGGTGTTGAGAGGCAGGAAGGGGGGGGTAAGTGCCCGGTGTTGAGAGGCAGGAAGGGGGGTAAGTGCCCGGTGTTGAGGGGCAGGAAGGGGGGTAAGTGCCCGGTGTTGAGGGGCAGGAAGGGGGGTAAGTGCCCGGTGTTGAGGGGCAGGAAGGGGGGGGTAAGTGCCCGGTGTTGAGAGGCAGGAAGGGGGGGTAAGTGCCCGGTGTTGAGAGACAGGAAGGGGGGTAAGTGCCCGGTGTTGAGGTGCAGGAAGGGGGGGTAAGTGCCCGGTGTTGAGGTGCAGGAAGGGGGGGTAAGTGCCCAGTGTTGAGGGGCAGGAAGGGGGGTAAGTGCCCGGTGTTGAGGGGCAGGAAGGGGGGTAAATGCCCGGTGTTGAGGGGCAGGAAGGGGGGTAAGTGCCCGGTGTTGAGAGGCAGGAAGGGGGGTAAGTGCCCGGTGTTGAGGAGCAGGAAGGGGGGTAAGTGCCCGGTGTTGAGGGGCAGGAAGGGGGGTAAGTGCCTGGTGTTGAGAGGCAGGAAGGGGGGTAAGTGCCCGGTGTTGAGGGGCAGGAAGGGGGTAAGTGCCCGGTGTTGGGGCAGGAAGGGGGGTAAGTGCCCGGTGTTGAGGGGCAGGAAGGGGGGTAAGTGCCCGGTGTTGAGGGGCAGGAAGGGGGGTAAGTGCCCGGTGTTGAGGGGCAGGAAGGGGGGTAAGTGCCCGGTGTTGAGAGGCAGGAAGGGGGGTAAGTGCCCGGTGTTGAGAGGCAGGAAGGGGGGTAAGAGCCCGGTGTTGAGGGGCAGGAAGGGGGGTAAGTGCCCAGTGTTGAGGGGCAGGAAGGGGGGTAAGTGCCTGGTGTTGAGAGGCAGGAAGGGGGGTAAGTGCCCGGTGTTGAGGGGCAGGAAGGGGGGTAAGTGCCCGGTGTTGAGGGGCAGGAAGGGGGGTAAGTGCCCGGTGTTGAGGTGGTTAAGAGCCAGTCTGGAAAGCCAAAAACTGATTAGAAGATCGATGTGATTTTGTAATCAGTTTTTGGCTTTCCAGTCTGGCCCCTTCACATCCCAGTTCCGGCCTCACAATTCCCTGGATTCGTTCTCGGAGCTCTTTGGATTCGTTCTCGGAGTTCTTGGTCTTCCATGGATCGTTTTGGAAATGTGCTGATCGGGCGATCCTCACTTGATTGACTCGTCGCTGACATTGGAGTCCAGTATTTCCGGTAGGAGGGAATCCCCCGTATATCTCGGTGGAGGACTCACTATGAGGTCTTTGTACCCCACTTCTGAGGAACATCTCTCCATGGTGGACCCCATATATCTTCACCAGACGATCGTTTCCCCTTCCCGACCTCCTCACCTGAAATTCTACTCATTATATTCATCTTCTGTTTTATATTATATTTCAGGTGGATTTTTATCACAAAGTATTTATTATTTACACACAAATACTTCAAATATTGTTCGATGTTTATTCTTTTATATTTTTAGAGCCACATTTTTCATTGTATTTTTGTCACATTTTTATGTAGCAGCTCTTCAGATTTCTTCACCAATTGAGTCGGTAATATCCCCCTCCCCCCATGGAGGGCCGGGACATCTCTGTACAATATTACAATTATTGTGCCCCCCCCCCCCACCATCATTCTTTCTCCCAGCATAACCCCCCCCCCCCACCATTCTTTCTCCCAGCATAACCCCCCCCCCCCCCACCATTCTTTCTCCCAGTATAACCCCCCCCCCACCATTCTTTCTCCCAGTATAACCCCCCCCCACCATTCTTTCTCCCAGTATAACCCCCCCCCACCATTCTTTCTCCCAGTATAACCCCCCCACCATTCTTTCTCCCAGTATAACCCCCCCACATTCTCTCTCCCAGTATAACCCCCCCCCACCATTCTCTCTCCCAGTATAACCCCCCCCCCATTCTTTCTCCCAGTATAACCCCCCCCCCACCATTCTTTCACCCAGTATAACCCCCCCACCATTCTTTCTCCCAGTATAACCCCCCCCCCCCCCCCCACACCATTCTTTCTCCCAGTATAACCCCTCCACCATTCTCTCTCCCAGTATAACCCCCCCACCATTCTCTCTCCCAGTATAACCCCCCCCACCATTCTCTCTCCCAGTATAACCCCTCCCACCATTCTCTCTGCCGGTAAACCCCCCCCTTATCCTCTTTCCCAGTATAATCCCCCTATCATCATCCCTTGCAGTATAACCCCTTCTTCATCCTCCCACACCATCCTCAATATTTACCCCCCACCTTCATATAACCACCAGCCCTCCCCCATCTTCTCCATATACTGCCCTTCTACACACACACCCCCCCCCCCCCCCCCCACAACATTAAGCTAGCATGGACCTCCCAGGACTAGAAACACCCCCCCCCCCTGAATCTCTCAAAACCACAAGAACCCCCCCCAATTAACCTCCCAGATTCACAATCCCCCCCCCCCCCCACGAAAAAAAAGAGTCCATTGTGTTGTGTGATCAGAATCTTTATTAGAAGCTAAATAATGACAGACAGCGGGGGAGGGGGAGGTGGTGTAGAGCGAGGAGGAGCACACAGGTTATACGGAAGGGGGAGGGGTGCAAGATTATTGTGCGTTTCTAGCTGAGACAATCCCCCCCACGCACGCGCAGTCACACACACATGCGCACACACAGTCACGCGGCACACGTCCACACGTGGCCCTCTCCCGCTCGTCTCTCTTCCTCCTTTACAGTAATAAAAATATTCCTCTGGGTTCTCTTGTCGCCCCCCCTCCCCTGAAACCGACTTCGAAGAGATTGGGGGGGGCAAATACTGCGACGGCCCCGTCCGCCCGCGGGGGCAATTCACCAAACGGGCTCAGCCGCTGGACTGTCCGCCTCACATCATCCCCATCTGGAGCAGAGAGTTGGCGTACATCATGGGCTTCACGTTGGGGTGCGGCTGCGAGAGAGACGGGGAGAGCGTTACTGGACGCCATGACACCCGGATCCCCAAACAACCAATCAGAGCGAGCGCTGCCACCGGATCTCTGGACTTACTGGAACATCCAAATTCTAGGAGTCCGAGGGACACACAAATCCAAAAGGCTGCCGGGTTATACTGCCCACTACAGGAGCAATGGCAGACAAAAAGGGGCCGGCCCACTATTACTCCTCCTACTACCAGCAAGGGGGGGGGGGGGGGGGGGAGGGGCCCATGTCACTCAATGGACACAAGAAATGGATTTTCCAGCAAGTACATAAATCCCAATTTATCATTCATTAACCCCTTCATGACGGGCGGAGAAATCAAATGTTAATGCCTAAGCACAACTTTGACATGCATTCATAAATCAGCACAAACACTTTGTGTATCCGGGCGGATTATACCGCGGATTTCTTTTTTCAGGACTTGCTTTTGGTAGTAAATGGTAACAGATATCGCTAGACTTTTTTTTTTTATTATCAAAACAAAAACGAACACAAAATAAAATTATATATATATAAAAAAAACACAAAAAAAACACTTTTATATTTAGCTGTATATTTTTTGCTATTACCATAAATTACCAGCAAAGAACAACCCAAAATAAATTCTCGCGCTCCAGACAATCGCAAAGATCCGGTATGGTAGTTGTTTGTACCCGGAGTACAATGGTGCATTTTTGTTTTGTTTTTTGTTTTTATCCTACCTAAAAAACACACCGACATAAATTTACTTTTTTTAAAAAAATTCTACGCATTATATGCTGACCGTGACCTTTGACCCCCGACCTTGACCCTAACTCCAACCCTGGCAAACCGTGAACTTGTAAAAAAATAATAATAATAATAATAATAATAATAATAATAATAATAATACGAAAAGCTCATTCAAACCTCAATCTTGTTTTTTTTTTACTATTTAAAAAAACACACTTTTTTAAGACCCCTTTCACACCGAGCCGCCTATAGCGTCGGCGGTAAAACGCCGCTATTTTTAGCGGCGTTTTACCGTCGGATTTGCGGCGCATTTCGGCCGCTAGCGGGACCCTTTTACCCCCCCCGCTAGCGGCCAAGAAAGGGTTAAAACCGCCCACAATGTGCCGCAATAGCGGCGTTATCCCAGCGCTGCCCCATTGATTTCAATGGGGAGCAGCGGCGGAGGAGCGGTAAACACACCGCTCCAAAGAAGCTGCTGGCAGGACTTTTCCTGACGTCCTGCCAGCGCACCGCTCCGGTGTGAAAGCCCACCGCTCTCCCGTGCCCTCGGGAGTCACACTGGAGACAATGGAGCAGCTGTTTGAGGGCGGATTGCTATTTTTAAGGCTATAGCGTCTACAAAACGCGCTCGGTGTGAAAGGGGTCTAAAATTATTTACATCCTCATCTCCTACAATGTATCTTTCTCATCATTCAGAAGAGGAAGTGAACACAGGGGGCGGGCTCAGAGTGACTGAGCCAATCAGGGGAGTGATCAGGTGACCTGGAAGAGCCCCCCCCATCATTGGCGAGTTGACACTGCCGGAAAAAATTTTTTTTTGGGTCATTCAAACATCTCATACTTACCTCCACTATGCAGCTCGTTTTGCACAGAGTGGCCCCCCGAACATCCTCTTCTGGGGTCCCCCGGCGGCTCCTCCTCTTATCGGATAACCCCCTAGAAGAAGCGCTCTCCCGGGGTGAGGTACCTTGCGGGCGCGCTCCCGAGTCCAACATTCGGTGTCCATAGACACGAATGCTGGACTTGGCCCCGCCCACGTCACTGGATTTGGGAGCCAATGGCTGCGCTGCTATCAATCTATCCAATCAAGAGCCGGGACCCCGTGCAGAGAGGGACAGCGCATCTCCGATGTGGAAATTACGGGGCTCAGGTAAGTAGGGGGGGGGGAATGGGGAGTTGGGGCCGGGGCCTCCGGTGACTGCCAGATGTTTTATCACCCTAACACATAGGATGCACGAAGGTTTGCAACCCCTTTAAAAATTGAACTTTGGGCAAAACTATCCCCTCCCCCCATTTTGGATGGAACATGATGGGTTATAACCCCTGTAAGGTTTATTTTTGCCATCTGCATCCCATTGTTGAGATTTCACTTGACTTCCTGTGCCAAAGCCAAAACGGGAACTGAGAGGTAATCACTGCAAATTAAGGGAATCTCTTGGGGACCTTCAGGTCACCAGAACTAGTGTCCCCATTGGAAGATTTCCCCTCTACTACTTTTCTGGGGACAACCCAAATATTGGGATTTTCACTTTTTAATGATGATATGTGGGCACAGAAAGCTATAAAAACCTGTCAGGGGGTCTCATCCCTCTACACAACACTAAAAAAAAAAAAAAAAAAAAAAAAAAGTTTTAGCTTTAGTTATACTTTAAGGGACAGGGGAATTCAGAGATGGACGGGACGTCCAATAGCAGTCCAAGCATAACAAAACCACAACAGGCCCACAAAAAAACAACATAACTGGGAGGAGCTTACACCCGAGGCCACGACCTCCACCTGGTAGAACTTGTAGATCATGAGAACAGAAGACCAGGTGGCAGCCTTGGGACTGGGAAATCTGGGACAAAAGTTGCTTGATGTGGAAAAGCCCAGGAAGCCCTCACAGGTCTAGCAGAGTGAGGTTTGAAAGGAAATGGAGGAACCCGATCTCTTAGACCAGCCCCATCCCAACATTTTTACATCACAGGAACCCTAAAAATAATTTCTCAGGGAATCCCTGATTGAATGAATCCATTGGAGGTCAGTGTGGAAGAATGCCCCCCCCCCCAATTTTTATGGTGGTCGGAATGCCAACCTCGAAGGCAGAAGAACGATCATAGGTGTCATGCTGCTGGCTTCTGCCACAGGGCATTGGCCCCAAGGAACTTTGTAATCACCATGACATGGGAGGTGATTACACCACAGCTCAAGGAACCCCAAGCAGCCTCTAGAGGAACCACATGTTCCAAGGAACCCCTAGCAACCTCTGGAGGAACCCTACATCCAAGGAACCCCTAGCAACCTCTGGAGGAACCCTATGTTCCAAGGAACCCCTAGCAACCTCTGGAGGTACCCTATGTTCCAAGGAACCCCTAGCAACTTCTGGAGGTACCCTATGTTCCAAGGAACCCCGAGCAACCTCTGGAGGAACCCTATGCTCCAAGGAACCCCTAGCAACCTCTGTAGGAACCCTATGTTCCATGCAACCTCTGGAGGAACCCTATGTTCCAAGGAACCCCTAGCAACCTCTGGAGGAACCCTATGTTCCAAGGAACCCCTAGCAACCTCTCGAGGAACCCTATGTTCCAAGGAACCCCTAGCAACCTCTCGAGGAACCCTATGTTCCAAGGAACCCCTAGCAACCTCTCGAGGAACCCTACATCCAAGGAACCCCTAGCAACCTCTGGAGGAACCCTATGTTCCAAGGAACCCCTAGCAACCTCTGGAGGAACCCTATGTTCCAAGGAACCCCTAGCAACCTCTTGAGGAACCCTATGTTCCAAGGAACCCCTAGCAACCTCTCGAGGAACCCTACATCCAAGGAACCCCTAGCAACTTCTGGAGGAACCCTATGTTCCATGCAACCCTGGATGCTATAAGCTTGGATGAAGGTTTGTCTGAGCTCTGAGAAATGGTGGAGTGAGAAGCAGGTTACGTCTTACATGGGGAATTGCAAAGAGAGATACAAAAGGTAAACTTGTACAGGACAAGCTACATCCAGGCTATGGAGAGAAATCTCCTTCCGATGACCTGGAGCTGGACAGAGTGAGAGAAGAACAATGTCCCAGTTGGTGATCATGACATATGAAGGTAATCCGGTCCTTGAGACAAAAGATCCAGATGATTTGGAAGAGCCCACAGAGGAGTCCTAGAGTCTTTCCAGGTTAGTGCACCACATACCCACCTGGGCTGATCCAGAGCTACGATCCTATGGAGCAGATGAGGAAGGAAAACAGATCAGGGTCTACTGATCTCATCTCTGCACCTGGAGACAAACCTGCCCAGTTTGTTAAATCTTGAGGTCAGGAGGTCCAAATCCAGCATCTTCCACCTGTGACACAATTCCTAGAACACTGCCAGGCTTACAGCCCTTCTCCTGGGTCCCGGAGCTGCCAGGTAAGGAAGTCTGCCTGCCAATTGTCCACACCCAGGAGGTAAACAGTGGCCAAGGCTGGAGAATAAAATTCTGCCAAAGTCAGAATCATTTCTATTCTGCTTGTTGTGGCAAGACTTCTGTTTCCTCCATGATGGTTGATGCCACTGCTATGGCATGGTCTAACTACATCAGAATCTAAAAAAACCTCCAGACAATAAATCCAGTGTTACAGAGACAACTAAATTGTCCAATGATCTAGATCAACTGGAAGATTACCCTGGAAGTCCAAATCCCCTCCACCAACAAGGTATTGGGAGATGAGATTTCCATGGAAGTCCAAATCCTCTCCACCAAGAAGGTATTGGAAGAGGAGATTCCTCCATACAGAGTTCCTGGGTCCAAGCATAGATATTTAAAGCTTTGGGAACCAAGATAGGGCACATGTCCCCTTTGGGTTTGGGAACTGAACAAGCTGGAGTAGAATATGTGACCAATCCACCACAGATACTAGTGCAATGACCCCCCCCCCCCCTCAACAGACCCACAAAGGCTACACAGAGATTTACCAATCTGTGCAAAGACACAGGCAGGTTGGAGGATATGAACTTCTAGCTTGTACCCCCTGGAAACTACCTCATGGCCCCCAAGCATCTGTGATGTAGGTTGTCTAAGCGTTCACTAAGACTAAACGTCGCGCCCCCCCCGCTTTGGAAAGTGGGGGGCGCTCCCTCAAGATGAAGAGGATTCATCAGAGGGCTTGGAAGACTCCGCAGACTTGGGGGGGGGGGGGGTTGTGAGTGGAAAGGGAGCGAGACATGGCTTTGGCTTTAGAAGATGAGGCTTGCGAGAAATGAAATGAACTCTTCATGGCCTGTCCTCCCATATGGAGCCCTAGGCCTTTTCTGTTGAGGAAGAGGAGTACTCTTGCCCTTGGTGACCTCCTTCATGAGAGCTTTCAGGACAATCCCTTAAGAGACCTCCCTTGAAGGGCGTGCAAAGCAATCGCTTCTTGCACGCAGGTTCAGTGGCCCAACACGTTAAAGAGGAGTCGTCCTGTTCACCATTCAGGCCTCCGAGCTCCTGGAATTCTAGCAAAACACGGAGGAATGCTGATAAAGAGGGGGCAGAGGAGGGGTCATCCTGGGCAGAGGAGGGGTCATCCTGGGCAGAGGAGGGGTCATGGGCCGCTTACAATTTTTTTTTTGCATCGTTTAATCCTCCTGTAGGTGGCATTATTACCCAACAGTCTCTGATACGGTGTCCTCCAATGAATGAGAATGAGAGGCCTTTTCTGTAGCTTATAAATGAAAATTCTGTTAGATCTCCACATGGAATAACTCGGGGCGCTATGACGAGACATGGGGAGTGGGGGGCGCTACGTAGAGGAGACATAAGGCAGCACACAAGAGAGGAAGGACTCACCACAGCTTCAAACTGGTGAAATTTTGGCTTCAGGTCGGAGCCGCTGAGATGTATATATGCACCTTTATTACCCATCTGGTCACTGGAAGACAAGAGGGGAGGAGTCAGACAGCATGAGATGACACGGCAGAAGGGGAGGAGTCAGACAGCAAGAGATGACACGGCAGAAGGGGAGGAGTCAGACAGCAAGAGATGACACGGCAGAAGGGGAGGAGTCAGACAGCAAGAGATGACACGGCAGAAGGGGAGGAGTCAGGCACAGGGCGGTGTGACACGGCAGAAGGGGAGGAGTCAGGCACAGGGCGGTGTGACACGGCAGAAGGGGAGGAGTCAGGCACAGGGCGGTGTGACACGGCAGAAGGGGAGGAGTCAGGCACAGGGCGGTGTGACACGGCAGAAGGGGAGGAGTCAGGCACAGGGCGGTGTGACACGGCAGAAGGGGAGGAGTCAGGCACAGGGCGGGGTGACACGGCAGAAGGGGAGGAGTCAGGCACAGGGCGGGGTGACACGGCAGAAGGGGAGGAGTCAGGCACAGGGCGGGGTGACACGGCAGAAGGGGAGGAGTCAGGCACAGGGCGGGGTGACACGGCAGAAGGGGAGGAGTCAGGCACAGGGCGGGGTGACACGGCAGAAGGGGAGCAGTCAGGCACAGGGCGGGGTGACACGGCAGAAGGGGAGCAGTCAGGCACAGGGCGGGGTGACAAGGCAGAAGGGGAGGAGTCAGGCACAGGGCGGGATGACAGAAGGGGAGGAGTCATGCAGATGTGGGCGGGTACTCACCAGTAGTTTGGGGCAGAGAAGACGGTCACACAGAGACCATTATGCGTCACTTCGTAGCCCTCCCCCTTCACCTCGTGACTACGGATGATGTAATCCAGACCGTTCTCTTCCAGGAAGTGGCGGGTGACGTCCGGACCGAACTGACAACTGACGCCGCGCTTACTGGTGGAACGCCCATCCTGGAGGGAGGAGGAGAAAGGTGGGGGAGGGGTTATAGAAGACCTGTGGGGGCAGGGCTGAGGCACACCATCTGATACCAAAATCCTTACCTGAGGCTGGGGATCCGACCATAACAAATCACACATCGGACCTGGAAGAGAGAGAGAGAGACAGAGGGGTCAGGGGGTCATGTGGCGGAGATGGGGGGTGTTTCGAAGGGTCATGCGACGGGGGGTGGGTGGGTCGGAGGGTCATGAGGCGGGGAGGGTGGGGCGGGTCATGCGGTGGGGGTGGGGGTGGGTCATGCAATGGGGGTGGGAGGGAGGGTCATGCGGCAGAGGGGGGGGATGTGGAGGGAGGCGGGTCGGAGGGTCATGCGGCGGGGGGAGGGTGGGTCGGAGGGTCATGCGGCGGGGGGAGGGTGGGGCGGAGGGTCATGTGGCGGGAGTGGGCGGGTCAAAGGGTCATGCAGCGGGGAGGGTGGGGCGGGTCAGAGGGTCATGCGGCAGAGTGGGCGGGTCGGAGGGTCATGCAGCGGGGAGGGTGGGGTGGGTCGGAGGGTTATGCGGTGGGGGTAGGTCATGCAATGGGGGTGGGAGGGAGGGTCAAGCGGCAGAGGGGGGGGTTGTGGAGGGAGGCGGGTCATGAGGCGGGGGAGGGTGGTTCGGAGGGTCATGTGGCGGGGAGATTTGTGGAAGGGGGCAGGTCAGAGGGTCATGCGGCGGGGGGGGTCGCAGGGTCATGCGGCGGAGGAGGGTGGGTCGGAGGGTCTTGCGGCGGAGGAGGGTGGGTCGGAGGGTCTTGCGGCGGAGGAGGGCGGGTCGGAGGGTCTTGCGGCGGAGGAGGGTGGGTCGGAGGGTCTTGCGGCGGAGGAGGGTGGGTCGGAGGGTCTTGCGGCGGAGGAGGGTGGGCGGGTCGGAGGGTCATGAGGAGGGGAGGGTCATGTGGCGGGGCGGGTAAGAGGGTCATGCGGCGGAGTGGGCGGGTCGGAGGGTCATGCGGCGAGGAGGGTCATGCAGGGGGAGGGTGGGGTGGGTCATGCAATGGGGGTGGGAGGGAGGGTCATGCAGCAGAGGGGGGGTTGTGGAGGGAGGCGGGTCGGAGGGTCATGAGGCGGGGGAGGGTGGGTCGGAGGGTCATGCGGCGGGGGGGGGGGGGGGTTTGTGGAAGGAGGCAGGTCAGAGGGTCATGCGGCGGGGGTCGCAGGGTCATGCGGCGAAGGAGGGTGGGTCGGAGGGTCATGCAGCAGGGGAGGGTGGGGCGGAGGGTCGTGAGGCGGGAGTGGGCGGGTCATGTGGCGGGGAGGGTCATGTGGCGGGGAGGGTCATGCGGCGGAGTGGGCGGGTCGGAGGGTCATGCGGCGGGGAGGGTGGGTCATGCAATGGGGGTGGGAGGGAGGGTCATGCGGCAGAGGGGGGGGGATTGTGGAGGAAGGCGGGTCGGAGGGTCAGGAGGCGGGGAGGGTGGGGCGGGTCGGAGGGTCATGCGGCAGGGAGGGTCATGTAGTGGGTCATGCAATGGGGGTGGGAGGGAGGGTCATGCGGCAGAGGGGGGGGGTTGTGGAGGGAGGCGGGTCGGAGGGTCATGCGGCGGGGGGAGGGTGGGGCGGAGGGTCATGAGGCGGGAGTGGGCGGGTCAGAGGGTCATGTGGCAGGGCGGATCAGAGGGTCATACGGCGGAGTGGGCGGGTCGGAGGGTCATGCGGCGGGGAGGGTCATGCGGCTTCATGCGGTGGGGGTGGGTCATGCAATGGGGGTGGGAGGATCATGAGGCGGGGGAGGGTGGGTCGTTGGGTCATGCGGTGGGGGGAGTTTGTGGAAGGAGGCAGGTCAGAGGGTCATGCGGCGAAGGAGGGTGGGGCGGAGGGTCGTGAGGCGGGAGTGGGCGGGTCATGTGGCGGGGAGGGTCATGTGGCGGGGAGGGTCATGCGGTGGAGTGGGCGGGTCGGAGGGTCATGCAATGGGGGTGGGAGGGAGGGTCATGCGGCAGAGGGGGGGGTTGTGGAGGGAGGCGGGTCGGAGGGTCATGCGGCGGAGGAGGCAGAGGGGGGGTTGTGGAGGGAGGCGGGGGAGAGTGGTTCGGAGGGTCATGCGGCGGGGGGGTTTGTGGAAGGGGGCAGGTCAGAGGGTCATGCGGCGGGGGGGGTCGCAGGGTCATGCGGCGGAGGAGGGTGGGTCGGAGGGTCATGCGGCGGAGGAGGGTGGGCGGGTCGGAGGGTCATGAGGCGGGAGTGGGCGGGTCGGAGGGTCATGAGGCGGGGAGGGTCATGTGGCGGGGCGGGTCAGAGGGTCATGCGGCGGAGTGGGCGGGTCGGAGGGTCATGCGGCGGGGAGGGTGGGTCATGCGGCAGAGGGGGAGGTTATGGAGGAAGGCGGGTCGGAGGGTCAGGAGGCGGGGAGGGTGGGGCGGGTCGGAGGGTCATACGGCAGGGAGGGTCATGTGGTGGGTCATGCAATGGGGGTGGGAGGGAGGGTCATGCGGCAGAGGGGGGGGGGCTGTGGAGGGAGGCGGATCAGAAGGTCATGCGGCGGAGTGGGCGGGTCGGAGGGTCATGCGGCGGGGAGGGTGGGGTGGGTCATGCGGCGGGGGTGGGAGGGTCATGAGGCGGGGGAGGGTGGGTCGGAGGGTCATGCGGCGGGGGGGGTTTGTGGAAGGAGGCAGGTCAGAGGGTCATGCGGCGAAGAAGGGTGGGTCGGAGGGTCATGCAGCGGGGGGAGGGTGGGGCGGAGGGTCGTGAGGCGGGAGTGGGCGGGTCATGTGGCAGGGAGGGTCATGCGGCGGAGTGGGCGGGTCGGAGGGTCATGCAATGGGGGTGGGAGGGAGGGTCATGCGGCAGAGGGGGGGGGTTGTGGAGGGAGGCGGGTCGGAGGGTCATGCGGCGGAGGAGGCAGAGGGGGGGTTGTGGAGGGAGGCGGGTCATGAGGCGGGGGAGGGTGGTTCGGAGGGTCATGCGGCGGGGGGGTTTGTGGAAGGGGGTAGGTCAGAGGGTCATGCGGCGGGGGGGTTTGTGGAAGGGGGTAGGTCAGAGGGTCATGCGGCGGGGGGGTTTGTGGAAGGGGGTAGGTCAGAGGATCATGCGGCGGGGGGGGGGGTCGCAGGGTCATGCAGCGGGGGGGGTCGCAGGGTCATGCGGCGGGGGGGGGTCGCAGGGTCATGCGGCGGGGGGGGTGTCGCAGGGTCATGCGGCGGGGGGGGTCGCAGGGTCATGCGGCGAGGGGGGGGGGGTCGCAGGGTCATGCGGCGAGGGGGGGTCGCAGGGTCATGCGGCGAGGGGGGGTCGCAGGGTCATGCGGCGGAGGGTGGGTCGGAGGGTCATGCGGCGGAGGAGGGTGGGTCGGAGGGTCATGCGGCGGAGGAGGGTGGGTCGGAGGGTCATGCGGCGGAGGGTGGGTCGGAGGGTCATGCGGCGGAGGAGGGTGGGTCGCAGGGTCATGCGGCGGAGGGTGGGTCGGAGGGTCATGCGGCGGAGGGTGGGTCGGAGGGTCATGCGGCGGAGGAGGGTGGGTCGGAGGGTCATGCGGCGGAGGAGGGTGGGTCGGTGGGTCATGCGGCGGAGGAGGGTGGGTCGGAGGGTCATGCGGCGGAGGAGGGTGGGTCGGTGGGTCATGCGGCGGAGGAGGGTGGGTCGGAGGGTCATGCGGCGGAGGAGGGTGGGTGGGTCGGAGGGTCATGTGGCGGGGCGGGTCAGAGGGTCATGCGGCGGGGCGGGTCAGAGGGTCATGCGGCGGGGAGGGTGGGGTGGGTCATGCAATGGGGATGGGAGGGAGGGTCATGCAGCAGAGGGGGGGGTTTGTGGAAGGAGGCAGGTCAGAGGGTCATGCGGCGGGGGTGGGTCGGAGGGTCATGTGTCGGGGGGGGGGCGCAGGGTCATGCGGCGAAGGAGGGTGGGTCGGAGGGTCATGCAGCGGGGGGAAGGCGGGTCGGAGGGTCATGCGGCGGAGGGGGCAGAGGGGGGGGGTTGTGGAGGAAGGCGGGTCGGAGGGTCATGCGGCGGAGGAGGCAGAGGGGGGGGTTTGTGGAAGGAGGAAGGTCAGAGGGTCATGGGGTGGGTCGGAGGGTCATGCGTCGGGGGGGGGGCGCAGGGTCATGCGGCGAAGGATGGTGGGTCGGAGGGTCATGCAGCGGGGGGAGGGTGGGGCGGAGGGTCATGAGGCGGGAGTGGGCGGGTCATGTGGCGGGAAGGGTCATGCAATGGGGGTGGGAGGGAGGGTCATGCGGCAGAGGGGGGGGTTGTGGAGGAAGGCGGGTCGGAGGGTCATGCGGCGGAGGAGGCAGAGGGGGGGGTTGTGGAGGGAGGCGGGTCATGAGGCGGGGGAGGGTCATGAGGCGGGGGAGGGTCATGTGGCGGGGAGGGTCATGAGGCGGGGGAGGGTCATGTGGCGGGGAGGGTCATGCGGCGGAGTGGGCGGGTCGGAGGGTCATGCAATGGGGGTGGGAGGGAGGGTCGTGCGGCAGAGGGGGGGGGGGTTGTGGAGGGAGGCGGGTCATGAGGCGGGGGAGGGTGGTTCGGAGGGTCATGCGGCGGGGGGTCGCAGGGTCATGCGGCGGGGGGGTCGCAGGGTCATGCGGCGGGGGGGTCGCAGGGTCATGCGGCGGGGGGGGTCGCAGGGTCATGCGGCGGGGGGGGTCGCAGGGTCATGCGGCGGGGGGTGCGGCGGGGGGGGGGTCGCAGGGTCATGCGGCGGGGGGGGGGTCGCAGGGTCATGCGGCGGGGGGGGGTCGCAGGGTCATGCGGGGGGGGGGACGCAGGGTCATGCGGCGGGGGGGGGGTCGCAGGGTCATGCGGCGGGGGGGGGTCGCAGGGTGATGCGGCGGGGGGGTCGCAGGGTGATGCGGCGGGGGGGGTCGCAGGGTGATGCGGCGGGGGGGGGTCGCAGGGTCATGCGGCAGAGGAGGGTGGGTCGCAGGGTCATGCGGCGGAGGAGGGTGGGTCGGAGGGTCATGCGGCGGAGGAGGGTGGGTCGGAGGGTCATGCGGCGGAGGAGGGTGGGTCGGAGGGTCATGCGGCAGAGGAGGGTGGGTCGGAGGGTCATGCGGCAGAGGAGGGTGGGTCGGAGGGTCATGCGGCGGAGGAGGGTGGGTCGGAGGGTCATGCGGCGGAGGAGGGTGGGGTGGGTCATGCAATGGGGATGGGAGGGAGGGTCATGCAGCAGAGGAGGGGGGTTTGTGGAAGGAGGCAGGTCAGAGGGTCATGCGGCGGGGGTGGGTCGGAGGGTCATGTGTCGGGGGGGGGGCGCAGGGTCATGCGGCGAAGGAGGGTGGGTCGGAGGGTCATGCAGCGGGGGGAAGGCGGGTCGGAGGGTCATGCGGCGGAGGGGGCAGAGGGGGGGGGTTGTGGAGGAAGGCGGGTCGGAGGGTCATGCGGCGGAGGAGGCAGAGGGGGGGGGTTGTGGAGGGAGGCGGGTCATGAGGCGGGGGAGGGTGGGTCGGAGGGTCATGCGGCGGGAGTGGGCGGGTCGGAGGGTCATGTGGCGGGGAGGGTCATGTGGCAGGGCGGGTCAGAGGGTCATGCGGCGGAGTGGGCGGGTCGGAGGATCATGCAGCGGGGAGGGTGGGTCATGCAATGGGGGTGGGAGGGAGGGTCATGCGGCAGAGGGGGGGTTGTGGAGGGAGGCGGGTCGGAGGGTCATGCGGCGGAGGAGGGTGGGTCGGAGGGTCATGCGGCGGAGGAGGGTGGGTCGGAGGGTCATGCGGCGGAGGAGGATAATGCGGCGGGGGGGGGTTTGTGGAAGGGGGCAGGTCAGAGGGTCATGCAGCGGAGAAGGGTGGGTCGGAGGGTCATGCGGCGGAGGAGGGTGGGTCGGAGGGTCAGGCGGGTTGGAGGGTAATGCGGCGGAGGAGGCAGAGGGGGGGGTTGTGGAGGGATGCGGGTCGGAGGGTCATGAGGCGGGGGAGGGTGGGTCGGAGGGTCAGGCGGGTTGGAGGGTAATGCGGCGGGGGGGTTTGTGGAAGGAGGGCAGGTCAGAGGGTCATGCGGCAGGGGGGGGGTCAGAGGGTTATGCGGCGGAGGAGTGTAGGTGGGTCTTAGGGTCATGCGGCGGGAGTGGGCGGGTCGGAGGGTCATGCGGCGGGGAGGGTGGGGTGGGTCATGCGGCGGGGAGGGTGGGGTGGGTCATGCGGTGGGGGTGGGTCATGCAATGGGGGTGGGAGGGTCATGAGGCGGGGGAGGGTGGGTCGGAGGGTCATGCGGCGGGGGGGGTTTGTGGAAGGAGGCAGGTCAGAGGGTCATGTGGCGAAGGAGGGTGGGTCGGAGGGTCATGCAGCGGGGGGGAGGGTGGGGCGGAGGGTCGTGAGGCGGGAGTGGGCGGGTCATGTGGCGGGGAGGGTCATGTGGCGGGGAGGGTCATGCGGCGGAGTGGGCGGGTCGGAGGGTCATGCGACGGGGAGGGTGGGTCATGCAATGGGGGTGGGAGGGAGGGTCATGCGGCAGAGGGGGGGGGGTTGTGGAGGGAGGCGGGTCGGAGGGTCATGCGGCGGAGGAGGCAGAGGGGGGTTGTGGAGGGAGGCGGGTCATGAGGCAGGGGAGGGTGGTTCGGAGGGTCATGTGGCGGGGGGGTTTGTGGAAGGGGGTAGGTCAGAGGGTCATGCGGCGGGGGGGTCGCAGGGTCATGCGGCAGAGGGGGGGGGTCGCAGGGTCATGCAGGGGGGGGGGTCGGAGGGTCATGCGGCGGAGGAGGGTGGGTCGGAGGGTCATGCGTCGGAGGAGGGTGGGTCGGAGGGTCATGCGGCGGAGGAGGGTGGGTCGGAGGGTCATGCGGCGGAGGAGGGTGGGTGGGTCGGAGGGTCATGCGGCGGAGGAGGGTGGGTGGGTCGGAGGGTCATGTGGCGGGGCGGGTCAGAGGGTCATGCGGCGGGGAGGGTGGGGTGGGTCATGCAATGGGGATGGGAGGGAGGGTCATGCAGCAGAGGGGGGGGTTTGTGGAAGGAGGCAGGTCAGAGGGTCATGCGGCGGGGGTGGGTCGGAGGGTCATGCGTCGGGGGGGGGGCGCAGGGTCATGCGGCGAAGGAGGGTGGGTCGGAGGGTCATGCAGCGGGGGGAGGGTGGGGCGGAGGGTCATGAGGCGGGAGTGGGCGGGTCATGTGGCGGGGAGGGTCATGCAATGGGGGTGGGAGGGAGGGTCATGCGGCAGAGGGGGGGGTTGTGGAGGAAGGCGGGTCGGAGGGTCATGCGGCGGAGGGGGCAGAGGGGGGGGTTGTGGAGGGAGGTGGGTCATGAGGCGGGGGAGGGTGGGTCGGAGGGTCATGCGGCGGAGGAGGGTGGTTCGGAGGGTCATGCGGCAGAGGGGGGGGGGTTTGTGGAAGGGGGCAGGTCAGAGGGTCATGCGGCGGAGGAGGGTGGGTCGGAGGATCATGCGGCGGAGGAGGGTGGGTCGGAGGGTCATGCGGCGGAGGAGGGTGGGTCGGAGGGTCATGCGGCGGAGGAGGGTGGGTCGGAGGGTCATGCGGCGGAGGAGGGTGGGTCGGAGGGTAATGCGGCAGAGGAGGGTGGGTCGGAGGGTCATGCGGCAGAGGAGGGTGGGTCGGAGGGTCATGCGGCGGAGGAGGGTGGGTCGGAGGGTCATGCGGCGGAGGAGGGTGGGGTGGGTCATGCAATGGGGATGGGAGGGAGGGTCATGCAGCAGAGGAGGGGGGTTTGTGGAAGGAGGCAGGTCAGAGGGTCATGCGGCGGGGGTGGGTCGGAGGGTCATGTGTCGGGGGGGGGGCGCAGGGTCATGCGGCGAAGGAGGGTGGGTCGGAGGGTCATGCAGCGGGGGGAAGGCGGGTCGGAGGGTCATGCGGCGGAGGGGGCAGAGGGGGGGGGTTGTGGAGGAAGGCGGGTCGGAGGGTCATGCGGCGGAGGAGGCAGAGGGGGGGGTTGTGGAGGGAGGCGGGTCATGAGGCGGGGGAGGGTGGGTCGGAGGGTCATGCGGCGGGAGTGGGCGGGTCGGAGGGTCATGTGGCGGGGAGGGTCATGTGGCAGGGCGGGTCAGAGGGTCATGCGGCGGAGTGGGCGGGTCGGAGGATCATGCAGCGGGGAGGGTGGGTCATGCAATGGGGGTGGGAGGGAGGGTCATGCGGCAGAGGGGGGGTTGTGGAGGGAGGCGGGTCGGAGGGTCATGCGGCGGAGGGGTGGGTCGGAGGGGTCATGCGGCGGAGGAGGGTGGGTCGGAGGGTCATGCGGCGGAGGAGGATAATGCGGCGGGGGGGGGGTTTGTGGAAGGGGGCAGGTCAGAGGGTCATGCAGCGGAGAAGGGTGGGTCGGAGGGTCATGCGGCGGAGGAGGGTGGGTCGGAGGGTCAGGCGGGTTGGAGGGTAATGCGGCGGAGGAGGCAGAGGGGGGGGTTGTGGAGGGATGCGGGTCGGAGGGTCATGAGGCGGGGGAGGGTGGGTCGGAGGGTCAGGCGGGTTGGAGGGTAATGCGGCGGGGGGGTTTGTGGAAGGAGGCAGGTCAGAGGGTCATGCGGCAGGGGGGGGGGGTCAGAGGGTTATGCGGCGGAGGAGTGTAGGTGGGTCTTAGGGTCATGCGGCGGGAGTGGGCGGGTCGGAGGGTCATGCGGCGGGGAGGGTGGGGTGGGTCATGCGGCGGGGAGGGTGGGGTGGGTCATGCGGTGGGGGTGGGTCATGCAATGGGGGTGGGAGGGTCATGAGGCGGGGGAGGGTGGGTCGGAGGGTCATGCGGCGGGGGGGGTTTGTGGAAGGAGGCAGGTCAGAGGGTCATGTGGCGAAGGAGGGTGGGTCGGAGGGTCATGCAGCGGGGGGGAGGGTGGGGCGGAGGGTCGTGAGGCGGGAGTGGGCGGGTCATGTGGCGGGGAGGGTCATGTGGCGGGGAGGGTCATGCGGCGGAGTGGGCGGGTCGGAGGGTCATGCGACGGGGAGGGTGGGTCATGCAATGGGGGTGGGAGGGAGGGTCATGCGGCAGAGGGGGGGGGGTTGTGGAGGGAGGCGGGTCGGAGGGTCATGCGGCGGAGGAGGCAGAGGGGGGGTTGTGGAGGGAGGCGGGTCATGAGGCAGGGGAGGGTGGTTCGGAGGGTCATGTGGCGGGGGGGTTTGTGGAAGGGGGTAGGTCAGAGGGTCATGCGGCGGGGGGGTCGCAGGGTCATGCGGCAGAGGGGGGGGGTCGCAGGGTCATGCAGGGGGGGGGGGTCGGAGGGTCATGCGGCGGAGGAGGGTGGGTCGGAGGGTCATGCGTCGGAGGAGGGTGGGTCGGAGGGTCATGCGGCGGAGGAGGGTGGGTCGGAGGGTCATGCGGCGGAGGAGGGTGGGTGGGTCGGAGGGTCATGCGGCGGAGGAGGGTGGGTGGGTCGGAGGGTCATGTGGCGGGGCGGGTCAGAGGGTCATGCGGCGGGGAGGGTGGGGTGGGTCATGCAATGGGGATGGGAGGGAGGGTCATGCAGCAGAGGGGGGGGTTTGTGGAAGGAGGCAGGTCAGAGGGTCATGCGGCGGGGGTGGGTCGGAGGGTCATGCGTCGGGGGGGGGGCGCAGGGTCATGCGGCGAAGGAGGGTGGGTCGGAGGGTCATGCAGCGGGGGGAGGGTGGGGCGGAGGGTCATGAGGCGGGAGTGGGCGGGTCATGTGGCGGGGAGGGTCATGCAATGGGGGTGGGAGGGAGGGTCATGCGGCAGAGGGGGGGGTTGTGGAGGAAGGCGGGTCGGAGGGTCATGCGGCGGAGGGGGCAGAGGGGGGGTTGTGGAGGGAGGTGGGTCATGAGGCGGGGGAGGGTGGGTCGGAGGGTCATGCGGCGGAGGAGGGTGGTTCGGAGGGTCATGCGGCAGAGGGGGGGGGGTTTGTGGAAGGGGGCAGGTCAGAGGGTCATGCGGCGGAGGAGGGTGGGTCGGAGGATCATGCGGCGGGAGGAGGGTGGGTCGGAGGGTCATGCGGCGGAGGAGGGTGGGTCGGAGGGTCATGCGGCGGAGGAGGGTGGGTCGGAGGGTCATGCGGCGGAGGAGGGTGGGTCGGAGGGTCATGCGGCGAAGGAGGGTGGGTCGGAGGGTCATGCGGCGGAGGAGGGTGGGTCGGAGGGTCATGCGGCGGAGGAGGGTGGGTCGGAGGGTCATGCGGCGGAGGAGGGTGGGTCGGAGGGTCATGCGGCGGAGGAGGGTGGGTCGGAGGGTCATGCGGAGGAGGAGGGTGGGTCGGAGGGTCATGCGGCGGAGGAGGGTGGGTCGGAGGGTCATGCGGCAGAGGGGGGGGGTTTGTGGAAGGAGGCAGGTCAGAGGGTCATGCGGCGGGGGTGGGTCGGAGGGTCATGCGTCGGGGGGGGGGCGCAGGGTCATGCGGCGAAGGAGGGTGGGTCGGAGGGTCATGCAGCGGGGGGAGGGTGGGGCGGAGGGTCATGAGGCGGGAGTGGGCGGGTCATGTGGCGGGGAGGGTCATGCAATGGGGGTGGGAGGGAGGGTCATGCGGCAGAGGGGGGGTTGTGGAGGAAGGCGGGTCGGAGGGTCATGCGGCGGAGGGGGCAGAGGGGGGGGTTGTGGAGGGAGGTGGGTCATGAGGCGGGGGAGGGTGGGTCGGAGGGTCATGCGGCGGGAAGTGGGCGGGTCGGAGGGTCATGTGGCGGGGAGGGTCATGTGGCAGGGCGGGTCAGAGGGTCATGCGGCGGAGTGGGTGGGTCGGAGGGTCATGCAGCGGGGAGGGTGGGTCATGCAATGGGGGTGGGAGGGAGGGTCATGCGGCAGAGGGGGGGGGTTGTGGAGGGAGGCGGGTCGGAGGGTCATGCGGCGGAGGAGGGTGGTTCGGAGGGTCATGCGGCAGAGGGGGGGGGGGTTTGTGGAAGGGGGCAGGTCAGAGGGTCATGCGGCGGAGGAGGGTGGGTCGGAGGATCATGCGGCGGAGGAGGGTGGGTCGGAGGGTCATGCGGCGGAGGAGGGTGGGTCGGAGGGTCATGCGGCGGAGGAGGGTGGGTCGGAGGGTCATGCGGCGGAGGAGGGTGGGTCGGAGGGTCATGCGGCGAAGGAGGGTGGGTCGGAGGGTCATGCGGCGGAGGAGGGTGGGTCGGAGGGTCATGCGGCGGAGGAGGGTGGGTCGGAGGGTCATGCGGCGGAGGAGGGTGGGTCGGAGGGTCATGCGGCGGAGGAGGGTGGGTCGGAGGGTCATGCGGAGGAGGAGGGTGGGTCGGAGGGTCATGCGGCGGAGGAGGGTGGGTCGGAGGGTCATGCGGCGGAGGAGGGTGGGTCGGAGGGTCAGGCGGGTTGGAGGGTAATGCGGCGGAGGAGGCAGAGGGGGGGGTTGTGGAGGGAGGCGGGTCGGAGGGTCATGAGGCGGGGGAGGGTGGGTCGGAGGGTCAGGCGGGTTGGAGGGTAATGCGGCGGGGGGTTTGTGGAAGGAGGCAGGTCAGAGGGTCATGTGGCGGGGGGGGGTCAGAGGATCATGCGGCAGGGGAGGGGTGGGTCGGAGGGTCATGCGGCGGAGGAGGGTGGGTCGGAGGGTCATGCGGCGGAGGAGGGTGGGTCGGAGGGTCATGCGGCGGGGGAGGGTGGGTCGGAGGGTCATGCGGCGGAGGAGGGTGGGTCGGAGGGTCATGCGGCGGAGGAGGGTGGGTCGGAGGGTCATGCGGCGGAGGAGGGTGGGTCGGAGGGTCATGCGGCGGAGGAGGGTGGGTCGGAGGGTCATGCGGCGGAGGAGGGTGGGTCGGAGGGTCATGCGGCGGAGGAGGGTGGGTCGGAGGGTCATGCGGCGGAGGAGGGTGGGTCGGAGGGTCATGCGGCGGAGGAGGGTGGGTCGGAGGGTCAGGCGGGTTGGAGGGTAATGCGGCGGGGGGGTTTGTGGAAGGAGGCAGGTCAGAGGGTCATGCGGCGGGGGGGGTCAGAGGGTCATGCGGCGGAGGAGGGTAGGTGGGTCTTAGGGTCATGCGGCGGGAGTGGGAGGATCGGAGGGTCATGCAGCGGGGGGGGGTTGTGGAGGGAGGCGGGTCATGCAATGGGGGTGGGTCATGCAATGGGGGTGGGAGGGAGGGTCATGCGGCAGAGGGGGGGTGTGGAGGGAGGCGGGTCGGAGTGTCAGGAGGCGGGGGAGGGTGGGGCGGGTCGGAGGGTCATGCGGCGGGGGAGGGTGGGTCGGAGGGTCATGCGGCGGGGGAGGCTGTGGAGGGGAGGCGGGTCATGCAATGGGGGTGGGAGGGAGGGTCACGCGGCAGAGGGGGGTTGTGGAGGGAGGCGGGTCAGAGGGTCATGCGGCGGGGGTGGGGTTGTGGAGGGAGGCGGGTCGGAGGGTCATGCGGCGGGGGGGGGGGGGGTCGGAGGGTCATGCGGTGGGGGTGGGAGAAAGGGTCATGCGGCAGAGGGGGGGGGGTGTGGAGGGAGGCGGGTCGGAGGGTCATGCGATGGGGGAGGGTCATGCAGCGGGGGGGGTTGTGGAGGTAGGCGGGTCGGAGGGTCAGGAGGCGGGGAGGGTCAGGAGGCAGGTCGGGAGGGTCATGCGGTGGGGGTGGGAGAAAGAATCATGCGGCAGAGGGGGGGGGGGGGGGGGTTGTGGAGGGAGGCGGGTCGGAGGGTCAGGAGGAGGGTCGGAGGGTCATGCGGCGGAGGAGGGTGGGTCGGAGGGTCATGCGGCGGAGGAGGGTGGGTCGGAGGGTCATGCGGCGGAGGAGGGTGGGTCGGAGGGTCATGCGGCGGAGGAGGGTGGGTCGGAGGGTCATGCGGCGGAGGAGGGTGGGTCGGAGGGTCATGCGGCGGAGGAGGGTGGGTCGGAGGGTCATGCGGCGGAGGAGGGTGGGTCGGAGGGTCATGCGGCGGAGGAGGGTGGGTCGGAGGGTCATGCGGCGGAGGAGGGTGGGTCGGAGGGTCAGGCGGGTTGGAGGGTAATGCGGCGGGGGGGTTTGTGGAAGGAGGCAGGTCAGAGGGTCATGCGGCGGGGGGGGGGTCAGAGGGTCATGCGGCGGAGGAGGGTAGGTGGGTCTTAGGGTCATGCGGCGGGAGTGGGAGGATCGGAGGGTCATGCAGCGGGGGGGGGGTTGTGGAGGGAGGCGGGTCATGCAATGGGGGTGGGTCATGCAATGGGGGTGGGAGGGAGGGTCATGCGGCAGAGGGGGGGTGTGGAGGGAGGCGGGTCGGAGTGTCAGGAGGCGGGGGAGGGTGGGGCGGGTCGGAGGGTCATGCGGCGGGGGAGGGTGGGTCGGAGGGTCATGCGGCGGGGGAGGCTGTGGAGGGAGGCGGGTCATGCAATGGGGGTGGGAGGGAGGGTCATGCGGCAGAGGGGGGTTGTGGAGGGAGGCGGGTCAGAGGGTCATGCGGCGGGGGTGGGGTTGTGGAGGGAGGCGGGTCGGAGGGTCATGCGGCGGGGGGGGGGGGGGGGTCGGAGGGTCATGCGGTGGGGGTGGGAGAAAGGGTCATGCGGCAGAGGGGGGGGGGTGTGGAGGGAGGCGGGTCGGAGGGTCATGCGATGGGGGAGGGTCATGCAGCGGGGGGGGTTGTGGAGGTAGGCGGGTCGGAGGGTCAGGAGGCGGGGAGGGTCAGGAGGCAGGTCGGGAGGGTCATGCGGTGGGGGTGGGAGAAAGAATCATGCGGCAGAGGGGGGGGGGGGGGTTGTGGAGGGAGGCGGGTCGGAGGGTCAGGAGGAGGGTCGGAGGGTCATGCTGCGGGGGGTTTATGTGACAGCAATGCACCGCCCCTATGGGACCAGTACAATGACATCATAGACCGGAGATGGGTTCCTGGTCACACCTGAGTCTGGCGGCTGGCGGTTCCGCTCGATGTTCCGGATCTGCTCCAGTGTCACCCCGTCCTCAGAGAAGAGCCCGCCGTGCATGATCTGTGCGAGGACACAACACACATCTTCAGAAAAATAAATCCTTCCATCACCCAATCACACGGACCCCAGAAATGTACATTTAGGAGGAGCCCATGCTGTGGCCCTATGAGTCGGGTCCCAGTCTGTGTCCCTCGGGGACTCACCAGAACTCGCTGGTTCACACACATGGCCAGCGGCAACCACTGGAACACTTCACTGAAGAGCTGGAACATCTGGGCGGAGTATTTGGCTTTCACCTCCCCCTCAAATCCGTACATCTGGTTCATTGTGTCCGTCTCGTGGTTCCCTGACAGGAAAGAGACAGACAAGTGACACCCCAATACAAGATCTGCAACCTCCCACCACCGAGACCCGGGATCTGCAACCTCCCACCACCGACATCCGGGATCTGCAACCTCCCACCACCGACATCCGGGATCTGCAACCTCCCACCACCGACATCCGGGATCTGCAACCTCCCACCACCGACATCCGGGATCTGCAACATCCCACCACCGACATCCGGGATCTGCAACCTCCCCCACCGACATCCGGGATCTGCAACCTCCCACCACCGACATCCGGGATCTGCAACCTCCCCCACCGACATCCGGGATCTGCAACCTCCCCCACCGACATCCGGGATCTGCAACCTCCCCCACCGACATCCGGGATCTGCAACCTCCCACCACCGAGATCCGGGATCTGCAACCTCCCACCACCGACATCAGGAATCTGCAACCTCCACCACCGACATCAGGAATCTGCAACCTCCCACCACCGACATCCGGGATCTGCAACCTCCCACCACCGAGATCCGGGATCTGCAACCTCCACCACCGAGATCTGCAACCTCCACCACCGAGATCCGGGATCTGCAACCTCCACCACCGAGATCCGGGATCTGCAACCTCCCACCACCGACATCCGGGATCTGCAACTTCCCACCACCGACATCCGGGATCTGCAACCTCCCACCACCGACATCCGGGATCTGCAACCTCCCACCACCGACATCCGGGATCCGCAACCTCCCACCACCGACATCCGGGATCCGCAACCTCCCACCACCGACATCCGGGATCCGCAACCTCCCACCACCGACATCCGGGATCCGCAACCTCCCACCACCGACATCCAGGATCTGCAACCTCCCACCACCGACATCCGGGATCTGCAACCTCCCACCACCGAGATCCGGGATCTGCAACCTCCCACCACCGACATCCGGGATCTGCAACCTCCCACCACCGAAATCCGGGATCTGCAACCTCCCACCACCGACATCCGGGATCCGCAACCTCCCACCACCGACATCAGGAATCTGCAACCTCCCACCACCGACATCCGGGATCCGCAACCTCCCACCACCGACATCCGGGATCCGCAACCTCCCACCACCGACATCCGGGATCTGCAACCTCCCACCACCGACATCCGGGATCTGCAACCTCCCGCCACCGACATCGGGGATCTGCAACCTACCACCACCGACATCCGGGATCTGCAACCTCCCACCACCGACATCCGGGATCTGCAACCTCCCACCACCGACATCCGGGATCCGCAACCTCCCACCACCGACATCAGGGATCTGCAACCTCCCAACACCGACATCCGGGATCTGCAACCTCCCACCACCGACATCCGGGATCTGCAACCTCCCACCACCGACATCCGGGATCTGCAACCTCCCACCACCGACATCCGGGATCTGCAACCTCCCACCACCGACATCCGGGATCTGCAACCTCCCGGGATCTGCAACCTCCCACCACCGACATCGGGGATCTGCAACCTCCACCACCGAGATCCGGGATCTGCAACCTCCCACCACCGACATCCGGGATCTGCAACCTCCACCACCGACATCGGGGATCTGCAACCTCCCACCACCGAGATCCGGGATCTGCAACCTCCCACCACCGACATCCGGGATCTGCAACCTCCCGGGATCTGCAACCTCCCACCACCGACATCGGGGATCTGCAACCTCCACCACCGAGATCCGGGATCTGCAACCTCCCACCACCGAGATCCGGGATCTGCAACCTCCACCACCGAGATCCGGGATCTGCAACCTCCACCACCGAGATCCGGGATCTGCAACCTCCCACCACCGAGATCCGGGATCTGCAACCTCCCACCACCGAGATCCGGATCTGCAACCTCCACCACCGAGATCCGGGATCCGCAACCTCCCACCACCGAAATCCAGGATCCGCAACCTCCCACCACCGACATCCGGGATCTGCAACCTCCCACCACCGACATCGGGGATCTGCAACCTCCCACCACCGAGATCCGGGATCTGCAACCTCCCACCACCGACATCCGGGATCTGCAACCTCCCGGGATCTGCAACCTCCCACCACCGACATCGGGGATCTGCAACCTCCCACCACCGAGATCCAGGATCCGCAACCTCCCACCACCGAGATCCGGGATCTGCAACCTCCCACCACCGAGATCCGGGATCTGCAACCTCCCACCACCGAGATCCGGGATCTGCAACCTCCACCGCCGAGATCCGGGATCTGCAACCTCCACCGCCGAGATCCGGGATCTGCAACCTCCCACCACCGAGATCCGGGATCTGCAACCTCCACCACCGAGATCCGGGATCTGCAACCTCCCACCACCGAGATCCGGGATCTGCAACCTCCACCACCGAGATCCGGGATCCGCAACCTCCCACCACCGACATCCGGGATCTGCAACCTCCCACCACCGACATCCGGGATCTGCAACCTCCCACCATCGCTGCACCGAGAACGGATGGTGACCATATAATTCTCCTATAGATCAGGTCTCTGGTAATATAGGTGTGGGGGGCGTGGCCTGGAGAGCGATGGGGTAGGACGTGTGCAGTGAGAGCTCCGCTTGCCCATACTCCTGTAATCCCGGCGATCCTAACTTAAATACAGTGCTCAGCAAGCCTGCTTTGTTCCCTGACTGGCCATCGGAGTTACCCAGCCTTCTGGAGCGCCATCCGGTGCCGCGATCGCCGGATCTCCCCGCCCAGGGACTGCCTGTAGGAATATAGGTGGGGGGGTGGAGATGAAGGGACCCCACAGATCTCAGGACTTACCTCTCAGTAGGTGGAAGTGAGTCGGATACAGAAGTTTGAAGCCGCACAGAGTCACAATCACCTCCACCGAGAACGAACCGCGATCTACAAAATCACCATTAAATATCTACAGGAGTTCAGGAAAACCTCCCGAAAATGAGACCGACAAGAAGAAAAAGAATTGGGGAGGGGGGATGTTGAAGAGAGATGGGGGAGGGGGTGATGTTGAAGAGAGGTGGGGGGGGGAAATGTTGAAGAGAGGTGGGGGGGGATGTTGAAGAGAGGTGGGGGGGGATGTTGAAGAGAGGTGGGGGGGGGAATGTTGAAGAGAGGTGGGGGGGGGGAATGTTGAAGAGAGGTGGGGGGGGGGGAATGATGAAGAGAGGTGGGGGGGGGGGGGAATGATGAAGAGAGGTGGGGGGGGGGGGGGAATGTTGAAGAGAGGTGGGGGGGGGGGGGGAATGTTGAAGAGAGGTGGGGGGGGGGAATGTTGAAGAGAGGTGGGGGGGGAATGTTGAAGAGAGGTGGGGGGGAATGTTGAAGAGAGGTGGGGGGAATGTTGAAGAGAGGTGGGGGGAATGTTGAAGAGAGGTGGGGGGGAATGTTGAAGAGAGGTGGGGGGGGATGTTGAAGAGAGGTGGGGGGGGGATGTTGAAGAGAGGTGGGGGGGGATGTTGAAGAGAGGTGGGGGGGATGTTGAAGAGAGGTGGGGGGGAATGTTGAAGAGAGGTGGGGGGGGGGGGGATGTTGAAGAGAGGTGGGGGGGTGTTGAAGGGAGGTGGGGGGGAATGTTGAAGAGAGGTGGGGGGGATGTTGAAGAGAGGTGGGGGGGATGTTGAAGAGAGGTGGGGGGGATGTTGAAGAGAGGTGGGGGGGGATGTTGAAGAGAGGTGGGGGGGATATTGAAGAGAGGTGGGGGGATATTGAAGAAAGGTGGGGGGGGAATGTTGAAGAGAGGTGGGGGGAATGTTGTTGAGAGGTGGGGGGAATGTTGAAGAGAGGTGGGGGGGGAATGTTGAAGAGAGGTGGGGGGGGAATGTTGAAGAGAGGTGGGGGGGGGATGTTGAGAGAGGTGGGGGGAATGTTGAAGAGAGGTGGGGGGGGGGGGATGTTGAAGAGAGGTGGGGGGGGGGGGGATGTTAGAAGAGAGGTGGGGGGGTGTTGAAGGGAGGTGGGGGGGAATGTTGAAGAGAGGTGGGGGGGATGTTGAAGAGAGGTGGGGGGGTGTTGAAGAGAGGTGGGGGGGATGTTGAAGAGAGGTGGGGGGATTGGAGTGGGGGGGTTGAGTGGGGAATGTTGAAGAGAGGTGGGGGGAATAAGGTGGAGGGATATTGAGGGGTGAAGAGAGGGTGGGGGGATATTGAAGAGGGTTGGGGTGGGGGGATATTGAAGAGAGGTGGGGGGGAATGTTGAAGAGAGGTGGGGTTGTGAATGGGGGGAATGTTGGGGGGGAGGGGTCACACATCATGAAGGATACGTAGGGGTTGCTCTCCGATGGGAGTCCGTTGAGATGGAAGATGTTCATGAGATCGTAGAATTGGCCGTGTGTGTCCCCGCACACCGTCACCTGCTGAGACTACGGGAAGGAAGAGGACAGGTCAGATCTCCAGGAGAGGAGAAGATCACCAGGAGAGGAGAGGAGTTCAGGAAGAGTTCAGACCTTATCCAATGAGATCTCCACCAGACTGGGCAGCAGAGCCAGAATCTCCTTCACCTGGACTAATATCTGGAAAGAGATTTGGGGTGGGGGAGGGGGGGATCACTGATCAGCAACACCCAATATGCAGGCAACCCCTCCCCCCATATACACGACAGCCGTCATTACCTGATAGACGTATTTCCTATGAAGCTTCTTCTGGTCTTTATAAAATTTCATTAACTCCACCATAAAATCCAAGGTGACCTTCCCATCCTGCAGCTGAGGTCCCGAGTATTCGTCTTCAATGGCTGGAGAGAAGAGCCGTACAACACTCTGGTATAAGACAGCACTATACATCAGACACATCGAACCCCTCATAGATCATAAATATCAGAATATTACTCTGCAAATGAGAATCAGGACATCGATTTCCACTTTATCCATACAGAGTAAAGTGATAGGAAAGGGGCCCCCAATACTTCCCCAGAGCTCCCTTACAGCTGTGTGGGTGATGTCAGTAACAGGTATGGAGGAGGAGCCCTCTGCTCCCCTCACCCACTCCCACCCCTCGCCCACTCCCACCCCTCTGCTTCCCTCACCCAATCCCACCCCTCGCCTACTCCACTGCTCCCATCCATCCCCTCCCTCGCCCCCACCCCCCTCACTTACTCATTCCTTCAATGTCCAAAGAGTCGACCACAGATCGGTTGTGTTGGTCGCAGGCGATCGCTCGTTCAAACGCTTTCTGCCTCACCAGTTTGCTGCACTCCTGGAACTTCATCTGAGCGTCTTTGTCATTGGGGCGCACCTTCACCACCTGGGAGGGAAGAGAAACAGGTGAGAGGAGTAATGGGAGGACAACGAGGAGAGAGGAATGGTGGCAGGAGTAAGGGGCCAAGGAGTGGAGGGGGTTGGGTGGCAGGGGCGAGGAGCAACCAACGAGAAAAAGGAGGGTCACGCGGGGTAGAGGGGTAAGGGGAAGAACCGGGGGGAGGGGATAAACAATGGAGGAATGTGGGGAAGAGGAGAAAGAGTCGAGGGAAGCAACAGGAGGAGGGCGACAGCAAGGGGCGAGGAGGGCGACAGCAAGGGGCGAGGAGGGCGACAGCAAGGGGCGAGGAGGGCGACAGCAAGGGGCGAGGAGGGCGACAGCAAGGGGCGAGGAGGGCGACAGCAAGGGGCGAGGAGGGCGACAGCAAGGGGCGAGGAGGGCGACAGCAAGGGGCGAGGAAGGCGACAGCAAGGGGCGAGGAGGGCGACAGCAAGGGGCGAGGAGGGCGACAGCAAGGGGCGAGGAGGGCGACAGCAAGGGGCGAGGAGGGCGACAGCAAGGGGCGAGGAGGGCGACAGCAAGGCGCGAGGAGGGCGACAGCAAGGCGCGAGGAGGGCGACAGCAAGGCGCGAGGAGGGCGACAGCAAGGCGCGAGGAGGGCGACAGCAAGGGGCGAGGAGGGCACAGGAAGGGGCGAGGAGGGCACAGGAAGGGGCGAGGAGGCGATGGAAAAGGAAGGGAAGTGAGGATGGGGATTGGATGGCTGATGTGGGGGATGGGGTGTCCGGAGGGCTCAGCCAGTCTCACCGTCTCGTAGTCTTTCTGCGCCGCCTTCAGTTTGCCCAGCGCCATGTTGCTGGCCGCCCGTCTGTAGTAGCCTTTGATATATTTTGCATCGATCTGGATGGCCCGAGACGCGTCCGCCAAAGCATAGCCGTAACATTCGGTGCGGAGGTACGCCAGGCTGCGGTTGCCGTAGTAAATGGCGTTGTTTGGATTGATAGTGATGGCTTCTGTGTAATATTGTACAGCGCGGTCATAGTCCTTCACTGGAGAGAGAGAGAGAGCGGGGGTCAGTCCCATCCAGTCCCAGAACTACAAGTCCCATCATCCCCTCCCAGAACCAAGACAAGGAACTACAAGTCCCAGCATCCTCTTCCAGAACCAAGATAAGAAACTACAAGTCCCAGCATCCCCTTCCAGAACCAAGACAAGGAACTACAAGTCCCAGCATCCCCTTCCAGAACCAAGACAAGGAACTACAAGTCCCAGCATCCTCTTCCAGAACCGAGACAAGGAACTACAGGTCCCAGCATCCCCTTCCAGAACCGAGACAAGGAACTACAAGTCCCAGCATCCCCTTCCAGAACCGAGACAAGGAACTACAAGTCCCAGCATCCCCTTCCAGAACCGAGACAAGGAACTACAAGTCCAGCATCCCCTTCCAGAACCGAGACATGGAACTACAAGTCCCAGCATCCCCTTCCAGAACCGAGACATGGAACTACAAGTCCCAGCATCCCCTTCCAGAACCGAGAGAGGGAACTACAAGTCCCAGAATCCCCTTCCAGAACCTGAGACATGGAACTACAAGTCCCAGCATCCCCTTCCAGAACAGAGACAGGGAACTACAAGTCCCAGCATCCCCTTCCAGAACCGAGACCAGACACTACAAGTCCCAGCATCCCCTTCCAGAACCGAGACAGGGAACTACAAGTCCCAGCATCCCCTTCCAGAACCGAGACAGGGAACTACAAGTCCCAGCATCCCCTTCCAGAACAGAGACAGGGAACTACAAGTCCCAGCATCCCCTTCCAGAACCGAGAGAGGAAACTACAAGTCCCAGCATCCCCTTCCAGAACCGAGACCAGACACTACAAGTCCCAGCATCCCCTTCCAGAACCGAGACAGGGAACTACAAGTCCCAGCATCCCCTTCCAGAACAGAGACAGGGAACTACAAGTCCCAGCATCCACTTCCAGAACGGAGACAGGGAACTACAAGTCCCAGCATTCCCTTCCAGAACCAAGACAGGAAACTACAAGTCCCAGCATCCCCTTCCAGAACCGAGACCAGAAACTACAAGTCCCAGCATCCCCTTCCAGAACCGAGACAGGAAACTACAGGTCCCAGCATGCCCTTCCAGAACCGAGACAGGGAACTACAAGTCCCAGCATCCCCTTCCAGAACCGAGACAGGAAACTACAGGTCCCAGCATCCCCTTCCAGAACCGAGACATGGAACTACAAGTCCCAGCATCCCCTTCCAGAACAGAGACAGGAAACTACAAGTCCCAGCATCCCCTTCCAGAACCGAGACAGGGAACTACAAGTCCCAGCAT